>CAJUYH010000343.1:0-71268 GCA_910591685.1 Galerucella tenella | reverse complement strand
CTTACTTTTGTATTTTAAAATTCACTGAAAAGCACGAAGTGGACTTTTCACAAAACTGACTTGTTTTAAAATCG
Source organism: Galerucella tenella (assembly GCA_910591685.1). Lineage (NCBI taxonomy): Eukaryota > Metazoa > Arthropoda > Insecta > Coleoptera > Chrysomelidae > Galerucella > Galerucella tenella. The sequence continues at coordinate 71,194 of CAJUYH010000343.1, read as the reverse complement.
CAGTATGAAAGTTATTAACTTTGCAAGATTTTTAATTAGTAGGGACAATATCACTTTTAGACCGATTTCGGCAAATTTGCGCCTCATCAGTACAAGATAGATATCATCCGTCCAGAAGCTTTATAAGTGCTGAAATCACATTAATATATTTACCCTAAGAATGCGATAATAGCGACATCTCCACCACTAACCACTAACCAAAATTCATATTGACAAAAAACCATATCGCTTTGTAGTTATTTATTTAATTTTAGTTTTCAGTAACAATTTTATAAATAGAGATGTCAAGCTAATAGTATTATACTATTATTACTTATAGTTTGCCTCAAAGTATATCTTCTTCGCTTTTGTCGGCAATAATCTAGACACGACTATTTCCGACCTTCTTAAAAGAATTTCACCTGAAATGAGTGTCGAGTGACATGGCAAGGTTATAGTTTATTTAACTTATGGCCGTATGCACCGTCGCAGTTTAATCGCGATTAACTGTTAATCCAGATTAACCAAACAATTTGGTATGTACGGTACAAATGAATCATTCTAAACTCGATTAAGTCTAATCCTAGGATCATGTCGGTTTAACCACGGTTTTTTAACCTAACATATAAATTTTGACAGGTATATTTTGAATCGTTTCCAGTACTCTTCGAAATGGAAATAGAAGATCAATTGTTCTTTGAAGATGACATTGATGTGGTGGACATTGTAGAAATCGGGTTTCCGCGTAGAATTATCATTAGAAATAACTTTAGATAGATTTTAAGACTTCATCACATTTCTATTTCTTTAGAACTGGACCCCCACCCGTAAGGAATGTTTGTTTTCGTTCTTCAGCAACTTGCCTCCTGATTTCTTTTTTCTTGTTTTCATATAACCGCTTCAAAGATTCTGCTTGTTAAAAAACTGATGATGAAGAAGTCGCATTATAGTATATTAAGTATTAAGAACGGTAAGGGTTGTTTACTGGTCGACAGCAATTTTGCTGGAGACCGGTATTACCCTTAACGTTCGAGATGCTTATACCATTATTTACGCGATCCTATTGGAATAAATTTCGAATAAAATAATTTAAGTTTCTTTGAAATGAACGAAATGTCAAAAGTGACATTTATATTTTTCGATCAGTTTAAAATATAATTTGCGTTTTGGTGAAATTGTTTTTATGATGATTTTTATTACTTTTTATATTGTTTTGCTCGGTTCTGTTCATTAAAAAAAATATAAATATTTTTATTTTTTTTATTCCTTTTGTGTAATGAATGAAGTAATATATTATTCAGGACCTCTTAAATGTATGGAGGACTAAGACGTCGGTAAGTAATTTACTTACCGACGTCTGAACGGTGTTACCGACGTGTTAGACTTAGAAACCAGTAAATACAACCTACCGTCCTTACAACCGATGCTGTATAAAGTAAACAAAAAAGATCGATCGCGCAAAAAAGTATTTTTCAATGTCCTGCCATGCTTGCAATTTAAGTCATTTGACAGTTTGTTTTCTATTCTATGAGAATGACAATGTTGCCCGATTTAAGCACGGATCAACTAATCGAATATTACGACGGTGCATAACCAACTTCTTCAGTTTACCTAATCCCGATTACTTCATTCAGATCGAACCAGTAAACGTTGCATACGGGCCTTAATTAGTATATTAAAGTATACCTAAGTGGATATTGAGGACTTTAAAACACGCGCGATTTTTCGAGCACGACGGCGAAGCCGGAGTGCTCCAAATAGAGCAAGTGTTTTAAAGTCCAGTTATCCACGAATACTTTACGCTATTTTCTTGATTGGTGCACTTTGAAATTATGAATACTGGTCTATAACTACTACAACAACAAGAAATGGAAATCATAGATGGAAATAGGAACTAAATGTCAAATGGTTGAATTCGTGATGTATATGATGTATTCCTTGCGTTGTCATGGAAATGAGAAAAACATAAACTAATTTCTATTTTGATGGGGGTTTAACCATATCAATATCAATAGTATTTATTTAAATACCATTTCCTAAGATTTGAAAAATCGAAATATTAATATTTCAAACAATACCAACGGCACTTTCCATTTTAATTTATAAATTTGACATTGTTAAATATTGTTTGAATAAAAGTTTTGACGTTACAAACTACTCCTGTCAGATCAATAATAAAAAAATTGTCATTGAGACATGATTTAGACCATAGATTTAGACTTCGTTTCTCGAGTTGTTGATGTTGCCACGGTAACTTTGAAACACGCGCGTTTTTTAAAGTTCGATTTAAACACGCTGAGGCGTGCTTTAAATAGGTAAAATGGTTCACCAATAACAAAATAGTATTTTAATCTCTCATTTAGAAAAAAAAAGAAAAAAGTTCAAAGGAATGGTCTTCACATATTAAATAAAAAACAAAGGATATATGATAAAAATAAAAAAAGATATTTGTGAATTCAATCCTTTGTAAATAATTTTTAATTGCCTGCCACTGGCGATCTCTTGTACAGCAGCTATTGGTCATATGATTTATTACCATTGACCCATTAATTTTATGATTACCGGCAAAAGCAAAGACGATGTACTTTGAGACAAACTATACGCCTATCATAGTTACATTCAAGTGTATAATTTCTCAATAAAATTTTAAATTACGAAATATTTCAGTGAAAAACCCTTTTCTAATCCCGGCCCGAGAAGTGCAATATTCCAGACGTTTTCTCAGAATTTAAGAACTAAGCCCGGATCAGAAAACGCGAAAGAAAAATTACACCGGCCCTCCCGACCCTCGGCTCCCAGCAACAATTTAATTTCAAGTGTTCGTTAATAAGCGCCCAAAACAACGACCGAAATATGCAAATTTGAAGAATTTTAATTTCGGTGCTCGACACTGAGTCTTTGTTTCGTTCTCAAAACCGACGGCGGCTGGCTAATGTGAAATATGGCGGATAAAAGAATGATACCACCTTTCTAAAAAAGTATATTTTATTATTATTCGCGAGTTTTCCGGAATCTGGTTCACACAATAATCTGGGACCAAATTATCAAAGTGAATTCCATAGAGGTCTATTCTACACTAAGTAGTATGGTAGGCAAAGGCATTATATTTCAATTAATAATTTATATCAAATTTTAAGCTAGTAATGTTGCACTGCTGAAAATACAGATTGCGAAAGGTCTATTCGAGCCATACGATCTACACAAGTTCGACAAGGAAATTATGAGAGAAACTACTTGAAAGAGAGAGAAGAATAATTATGCGCAATCAGCTGTGGCCAGGTGTATTTATCTGTAAAAGTTATTCCCAATTTTTGTTGGCAGCAATGTTTAATACCAATAATTGTTAAATCGAAAGTAGTGTATAGATTTTATTTATTGCAAATGGGCTAGTTTCATGGGTATAAATTAACAAGTGAATTCATATTAGGAGGATAAGGAATAACATATATTTTTCCATGATAACGATTTTTATCTCACAAAGTTATCTATAAATATTTATGAAATTTAGTTTAAAATTTTTTTTTCAGATTTGAATAAACCGCTTTAATTAAACCAATGGCAGAAGCCCTTGTTGCCAGATTCAAAGCACGTTCTGTTGTTAAATCCTACTTGACTATCCAAGTTGATTAGGGCAAAGTGAAAGTCGATTAGAAGAATTTGACAGTTGTCAATGTCAATTTACATCATCCACGTTCAGTTTTTAGTAGTTGTTTGTGTTATTTTATAGTAGAAACTGTGCTTCTGTTTATTTACCTTTGAAAAGACATAAAACTAATAAAAAACACTACCACAAATACTTTAAAATAAAATCCGGAAATCAATAAACACACAAAACAATAAACCACATAAACAAAACATTTGTAGGTTATGGAATTTGCTATTAGGCAATCCAGTAACCTGTCAAATAAAATTCAATATGGCGACACAGGGCAAACAAATGTGATTTAATACATTGTAGACCGTGGATTTTGGTATACATAATGTTTATTTTGGAGAAAAGTGCTTTTATTTTGCTTTGGTGTCTCTATACTAATAATATACTGTTACGAACTCACTAATTCCGAAGCCGGTCCTGTCACAAACGATGGATGCGACCTTTCTAGAAATGTTCTTATATATCCAGACTGTTCTGGAAATGTACCAGGCCATACAATGGTTTATCGCGAATGTTCTAGAGATTTGAAGGAGTGTAGATAAATTAATAGACATTAAGTAGTGTGTATATAAATTAAGATTATTATAGTGTGTAAGTGTTTCTTCAATAAATCGATAGTAATTAGCCATAGTGAGTGTATAATTTTATCCCACGGTAAAAACAGTTTAAATAAATAGGAAAAACATAACAATACAATAAAAAGTTCAGTTTTAAAAAACTTTTAAGCTGGGTATATCAATTTAGGACCAACTTTTGGTTGTGTACCTATAATATAAGAACATTATTTCTTTGTTAGTGGTTTTTAGACTATCAAGAATTATTATTTATTATTTACGGGTAAGTACATACTGACTAAAACATATACAATATTATGAAACTGAAACTTTCATGAAATTGCTGGCATTAAAATTTCACTTGCTTGAATTGGAAGATATCACCTGCAGTATTTAACTTTTATGCTTACGGATTTCAGGAGTGAAACACCTACTTCAAAATGCCAACAACTTGTATTGTAGTCGGTTGTGGGAGCCGTTCAAACCGAGACCAAGTAAGCTTTTTTAAGGTTCCAGCTGTTTTAAAGAACATATTTTTGGTGCACAAGAATGAATTAAGTAAGAAGCGTAGAGAAATGTGGTTAGCAGCAATCAATAGAGATGATTTAACATATAATATACTAAATTGAAGCAAAATATACTAATAAGTTCGACTAAAAAGTCTTGAGCACTGAAGGGATGGACTGATGGACACGCCAGGGCAGCCACTGAACTACCAAGGAGTAGGCTAAGGAAGATAGCAGGACTCCTATAACAGGGCACTGCTGTATGAGGAAGCACCTCTACAATCTAGGAGTAGAGGAAAGTTCCCTATGTAGGGGTTGCGGCATGACTGATGAAACGTCAGTTCATGTTCTCTTAGAGTGTCCACACTGGGCTGTATTACGCAGGCGAATCTTCGGAGTCACTGTCATGGCTCCTGGAGACACAAGCAGGCATCCACTGAAAAAGGTTGTGGCCTTTATTGAAGGGCTCGGCTTCATGGATGACTAGGTAGCAGGATTGGCACAATGGGCCCGCCAGTGGCCTCAGTGTCGGAACCTTGGCTTGAGTTGTCCAGGACAAGGCTCGCCTGTACATTTAGTAGTAGTAGTATGACTGAATAGACAATACAAAACTAACCTATCTGTCTAAATTGTTTGCCCTGCACGGCCATATTAGGTTACGTGATCTGGATTGCCTAATTGTTTTAGGAGGCACTCAAAATCCCCTAAAATGAAGAAGAATAAGCGATCCAGAACTAAATCGACTTTCGAATTCTTCGGAATTCCAGAGGGTTACGCAATTTATTCGTGTGTGCTATATCACATTGTCATGTTTTTCAAACAACTCAATCTACATAGAGAACATTTAATTTTCATTATATCCGTAATACCGGAGATTTAGAGTTTTTTTTATTTTATTTTATAAGTATAGGTACTTTCAATGTACTGTGGAATGTTTTTTCTTCAACGCTCACTACAGCATTGCCTCCTATATGTTAAAAGTGATTGTACAGTTTAGTTTTTAATGGAACACACTATTTCTCCATAACTCCATTATATTAGTTTTCTAATAGAATTGACAATTGTTTCGATATATCATTCTATATCATCATCACATTTTTTTTTCTACTTTGAAAGCGTCATGTCGAAAACTACAGCTTAAAATATATATTTCCAAATTTCTTTGATTACGCGAGAGTTACCTTTTTCAATGAGAGAGCATCATTTGAGAGAGTACGTTTTGACAGTACTTTGCGGTTCTGTTTAACAGATATGAAAGAAAAAAGATAACTAGTCCACCTATAAAGTTTTCTCTCTTGACAACAGCGCAAAATCTCCTCGTTTGTAATTGGCTCTAGCCTACCACAGTCTACCACAGGAATTCAAATTTCAATATGTTTTTCATTTTTATTTGAAATCGTAGAGTGGCGTTATTAGTTGCAAATACTTAGTTGAGACCCAATATATCTTGTGACATTTTCAATGAAGTTCATGAAACGATCTCATTGTAATTTGTCCAAATTTTTTTTAAAAGCATATTAGTAAATCGTATGGCTAGAATAGACTTTTCGCGATCTATATAAATGGAATCACTGAGTTGTGGATATTTTCCATAATGAACCTCCATCATTGATCCTTATAGTTGACGTATCGAAAAAGCTTTTTTTTGGTTTTCGAAAATTCGAAAAAACCACTTTCTTTGCATCTCCACTAAAGCAGGATCAGAAGACTTAAAATCCGCGATGCATTTAAAAGAGCACCTGTTTAGACGTAAAAGGCATTGAAGGGTAGTTTTGTTTTAAACAGTCAAAGGGGGTCCATGAAGTGTAAAAAGCTCGAATCGTCAATGTTGCGTGAAGTACCAGTTGACGCAGAATGTAAAGGATTAAACGGAAGAGATTTTTTCTAGATTCAGGTCAAAGGCAATGGCAGCTCGAATGGAAACTGCTTCTAAATTTGGAATCTTTGTAAAATGAAAGCAGAGATATTTCTACACACAATAACCATTGTGTGTTGTATAAAGTCGTTCTACAATAAACTACTTTGATTTTATTGAATGTTATTGCTTATTAAAACAAAAACAAAAATTTGATCCCCCCAGATGCTCAGAAACCAAATTTTTAATGAAAACTCGCCCCTTCCCAATAAAATTTCGAGTGTTTTCATTACATTTTGAAGAAACTCTTAGTTTGAGTTACTGAGGTGTCAAGTTTTCGTTAGAACACCCTGTATACACACTGCACTATTTACAATCACTCCACAGTGCTCAATCATCCTTTTTGATATATATTTATCATATTTCAAGTAATATAATCTTCTTTTTCCTGTATATAGATGTCTCTTCTAATTTGCAAATTATATCTACGTAAAATGATAGGAAAAAAGAATAGCAAATACTTTAAACCACAGGCGCCGGAAGGGTCAAATATAGGGAGGGGCAAGTAAAGGTAGATTACAGCTTAAAAAATACATTTGTATGTACATGTACCTTTCTACTAGAATATTCCTCTTCTTTTGTGCAAACCAATCTATTATTTTTTCAATAATTATGTTTTTATTTTTATTCACAAATTTTCGGTGAACACTGAGCATACAGAGACGCACATTGTTGATCTCAGCCAAGTTTTTACACGACGAAGGGTTAGCTCATAGCATTATTAATATCATAAAGCTGCGAGCATCTGCACATGGTGAATGATTGAGATTACCATCAAGTACACAGATATTTTATACTTTAAATTTTGGATTAAATATGTCTATGTCGTAATGTATCTCTAATTATGTTAATTCCTCACTTGATATTTTGTACCGAACCCTTGTGAAAAGATTTATATTAGACACAATAAAACTATCTATCTATCTATCTACACGACGAAGGGTACTAAAAGATTTTTCAATTGTTTTTGTGGTAGGAAGTAGAACTACGAAAATGTTTAAAGCTTTCTTGGTGTTTGGGAAAAAGAATATTATTTTGTTTTGGTAAATAATCAAGATCGGATATTCAATTTTCCAGGGGGGGGGGGCAAGTGCCCTGCTTTGCCCCCCCTTCCGGCGCCCATGCTTTAAGCCAATAAAGTTCTGTAGTGGCAAACACACGTAAAATTATACGTAACACACAGCTTCCTTCACAAATGTAGTAACAACTATTTTGTTTTACCTCGAAATAATCTGTTTTATTTTACAGTGTGTGAACTTTCCAACATCTGGCATCGTAAATCCTATTATTATGGCTAAACAAGAAACGTTTGATATGATCTTTGGACCACCCTCAAAGATTCAGCCGCCTCTATACACACATTTTCATGTTATAAATCAGAAAAAAGAAACATTACAAATGATCTTCTGACGAGATCCTTATTTTTCGTCGATTAAATCGTGCTGAAGTAATTCGTGATCATCAATAAACAGCTTAGACGCAAGAATTTATGACTTTTGGACGATGTTACAGCTTCTATTTTGTACGAAAGGATTTTGTCCGGCTTTATAATTTGATTTTCCAAACAAGAATCGCTTAAAAATGGTAATTGAATGTATAAGCTTTGTTTATTTTTTATTATAAGTATATTATTCATAAAAATGTATGTCAAATATGGATTTTCAACCAATCGTGTTCTTGGAAAATGCTGTGGCATAACCAATCCAGACAAAATAAATCTACTTGAGCCAAACATTTTTCTATTTGATTATCGTCCCCAATATTTTCCGAATGTATGGAATCCTGCAATGAAATTTTGCAATTAAAACCACTATACTTGCTAACGTGTTGTCTTAACTTGGAGTAGAGTGACCCTAGGTTGGGTAGTCATCAAGGAATAAAAGATAACCCAACCTTTAATTATTTATAAATCATACTCGTTACGCCACCTCCCCGTTAGTAGCGAACTTACCTTTTTACATCTAATTGTTTCCTACTTATAATTTTTATGCTAGCTTTGACTCTCGACTCTATTCGAGAAACGATTTAATACTCGACTCTCCTAAGTCTCCTAACCACATTTATTATGATCAACCTGTGGCAGCAAAAAGGGAAAAGTTATATTTACTAACTTCTCATCCATCCTCAACCAATGTATTTAAAAAACATATAGAAATTGAAGTGAAATCAACCACTAGTATAATAAGTATGATAGTTTTTGAAACAAATTTGTTTAACCTCTGTAAAAAGTGACTAGTGAGATTTGTACCAAAACGTGCCATTTGTAAATGTAAAATTTAGTGAACTTTGTAATGAAACGTGCCACTTGTAAATGTGAAAATATAGTTACATTCAATAAAACCCTAGTTATTCTGCAGGAGCAAAATAGATATTTTAGTGAATCATCATATTTTTTGGTCGGTATTGCATGTTATATATCTAGACTATAAATTTAGGAACAATTTTACTTCGTTTGGTCGTGGAATGCACAGGATAAATTGCATGATTTCAAACTTAAAAGCGTCCTACTTTGTTCACGATTAGCCTTGCTGTAGTAAAATAATTACGTTTATATTTTAAAAAACATTAGAATTTTCGCACGAGCGACTGTCGGCGCTCTTTTCCCGCTCGACGAAGGAAAAGGGGAAATATAAAATAGAGCTGTGTATATCCTGATTTTGTCAGACTTTTGTAACCTTCAACAAAACGCCGTGCAATTGTTTCGAGACCAACTTTGCAATTCATATGCATAATGGGTGAGAGACTTTTTATGTTTTTGCAGTTGTCGGACTCGAGATTTAATAATAGTATGCGTGGTTCTGCATACAAACATGTTTTGTTACAAAAAATATTTAACTGAAATATTCTTATGTACCAGGTGATGAAGTATAAATATGTTCTTGGTTACTGTTAGTCTTATTTAGCAGCCTATAAATAATTAATAGTGATTTCTAAATGGCGAAAAAAAATGGAATGTTCTCTATGATTTGGAATAGATTAGATGATATGAGGTGGCTTCTGGACTCTTCCTCTGCGACCGTTTCAGGTGCTTTGTGGTCTTTTTTATCCAGAATTCTGTAATCTTTGATCCAGATTTCTTTCCCTAGTCTATCAACTCACAGAGTTTTTTGCCAACGGCTTTTCGTCGCATTGAGTATAGACTGCACATTGGGTCGTAAATTTTGGTCATAATCAAGGTCATTAAATCCTTCTGATAAAACTGTTATCCTACTAATTCCTTTTATGAACGATGGTTTAACCTGTTTCAAACATCAAACTAAATAAAAAAATGCTTTAATATGTAGGTAGTTAACGCTTATTTTAAAATGTAATAAACAAAAATATTTATTCAAAAATTAAGTTCTCTATTTACTTATTACGCTGATAACTTACGTGGTGGTCAATGTAGATTTACAAGGTTCCTTCGGAATTGGAAGACAATACATCTACTGAGTAAACAATTACAACAAACAAATGTCCAGCTTTATTTAGAGAATGGGTCGGCGTTTATTCAAATAAGGACGAAGGATAAGCATTGTTGTGTATACATATATATAGAGTATTCTCATGCAGCCAAAAACCCTGTCTCTCACTCTCTGGCTCTTCAACGATGTAATTGAAATATTTGGTGAACCGGCACGTATATAGAGATGGGATTGAAAAAACGACTGGAACAGAATGAAATGATTTTCAGAGTTTTGGGAAAAAAAGGACATGAGTAGTAGCTTTGAAAATACCAAGAGCGATAGAATATGATTAAATGCCAATTTTTGGATTAACTACATTTACTTTGCTCATATTTTCTGTGTTTTATCCAATTTTGGGACAAAAATAAAACTTCATATACTATCTATCCATTCAATTATTTTTGTTTCACTTTTAGACAGATGCAGGTTCACTTGCGCCATCATCAGTACAAACTTAAACACTGCGGAACTATGATATCATCTACTAGTGACGAAAGCACATCTAGTGTATTAAGAATAGGACTCAAAAGTCCATAGACAATTTGGAGGTTTATTAAAAAAAGCATGGACCAGAAGGAGGCTTTAAAAATTAAAAAATAAACCTGAATGCATTTATTTGCAGTTAAAGAATATTACTGGCTAGTGATATTCACTACTCAAAAATGTACACGTCAAGGAATTTTCAACGGGTGCTCCATATGCCAAAACACCATTTTTTTAAGTTATAGCCAGTATGTGATGGCCTTTAATGCACTTGGGGGCCGTTGCAAGGTCCTGGTGGTCTGGGCACCAGAGCACTAAGGTTATAAAAGCAACGAAAAGACGAAAATGTCCATCAACACTATTTATTGGACCCGGACTGTGATTTATTTGTATCAGTGATAAAATAACAGCTCCTGAAAAATCGCTCATCACTCTTTATGTACAAAGAAAATGTAAATTTATCTAAAAATCCTATTAATGAAGGTACATGAGCATATTAAATACCGTTATCTGATGTTCATGCAACTCTACAACACGTAATAGTTTGACCGAACTCCGGACAGGGTCAGAAAACAGGGACAATGCTCTGGGGTATATCCCGGATATCAATGGGATTGTTGTCATTTGGTTACAATATCTATTATTTAACTGTTGTTTGATTGCTTAACTGCTGATTCTATTTCTATTAACTGATAGACGTCAGACAGAATTCAAATAATCGTTTTTATACCCTATATGAATATTCGCTATTTTCTATACAGTACAGAATATCGGAGAATGAGATCACGATTGTCAAATGAGTACTAGAACACATTTGACACTTGCAGTATCGAAAATCACTAAATCCAACTCATTATTTATAATAATGGGCTAAAAATTACTTAAAAATATGTAGACTACTCTTAACCAGAATATAGTAGGATAAAATTTCAGTGGATTTTTAATGAACATTTATAGTCTGTTTCTTATTGTCTGACAGCACGCGAAAAGGTCACAGATGCTAGTCAGGTAGTAAACCATAAGCGTCACCGTTCATCTAAGGAATTTATGCCACTTATCATTCGCGATTAACAGAAAATCTTCCATCTATCTCTCGGAGAAAAGCTGATATTAGAAACTGATTAATCGTAAAAGATATAACATTTGAAGATGATATGTTAAAAAAAGAACTTAAAGGTTGCTTCAGATCACAAGCTACAATTATAAAAGTTTGTTATTGATGAAAAAGCCAAGAATCGTGGGATAACAGTGCTTCGTTTGCCGCCATACCATTGTGAATTAAATGCGATAGAGTTAATATGGGCCCAAATGATAGGTTATGTAGCTAGACATAATGAAACATTTGATATGAAAGATGTTCGAGAACTCATGAAGTACTCATTGACAACAATAACTGAAGAGAACTGGAGAGATGCTGTGAATCATGTAATTAAAGAGGAAGAGAAAATGTGGGTTTTAGATAACCTCATAGAACAAACTATAGAGCCGATAGTGATCTCCCTCGACGACTCTTCGGATGATTCTTGCATGGCCAGCGAAGATAATGAAACTATAGATTGAATTTTATATTTCCTATAAATGGTATGTTTACTTTATTTAATATACCTACATTAATTCATTGTCAATAAATGTGAATAATGAAAATTAAACTATATTTTCTTCAATTAGTTTAATTTAATAAAAATGAAAATATAACTTGTTTATAGGCGTGAACGAATGAATTTTATTTCAACTGTAATGTTGACCGAATCTAATTGAATAAGCCAAATGAACTAATATCGTAATCTCCGCCACTGCCGCAATGTTTATCGTTTATCTGGCATTGTTCAGTTTTATTACCATATTTTTATTTTGAGCTGAAACTGGGATGTATAGATAACCAATACAGACACCTACTTGTTTTGCATTAGAATTTTAGTATTTACTTAAAATTCTTAAGATCACTCTGTAAGAGATAAATTTCTATTTGAATATTTAATGAGGATACTATGCTGTCAGACATTACGAAATACACTATAGGTAGCCATTTCTCTATCTATAAACATAAATCGTCTCCTTACACATCTAGACATGCGTTAGTTTTATTTTCTTCAAAATATTTTGTATCCAAATATTTTCCCATGTAAAGATGATGAATAAAACGCAACTCTATTTCTCGAGGAAATAGGCTTTCGACAAAAATTCTAGTTTATAGCGATTGAGAAATATTGAATCATTTATGTTGACCTAAGAATAAAAAAAGAAGTTTTAAAATCAATTTTACGCCAATAGTTATGGAAATAATCTAGTTTTCTGAATATTTTGGGGTGGAACGGGGCAAATAAATTTTTCATTTTTATCAAATTCTACCTGTTTCAGTACGTTGAGCTGAGTGGAGTAATTTGTAGATTCTGCTGATTCTGGTAGTGAAGACAATAAGTCCAACTGAGCACGGGAAACGTCAAAGTCATCAAATGACAGATGGTAAAAGGTTGAAAGTTCGTGCACCCTATTTTTGTGTTTATATATATGCTGGTCACGATTTTTAAAGTTTTTCACCAGATCACTTTATTACTTTGACGTTTCACGTGAATTATTTCAGTGTATGTCAAAGTTTTTTGTTATATTTTCCTATTTTTTGGTTTATCCAGTGGGCGAAAAACAGTTGTGTATCACACATGCAGGAAACGCTTTAGCAGCTCTTACTAATAGTTTCGGGCTGTTAAAGCTCATTTTTTGCCGATTTCTCATCCAGAAATAAACACAGTGAATGTTTTTTTTATAAAATTAAAAGGAAACAAAAATTACGCAGGGAACCTTCAATAAAATATCAAAATAATCTTCTTTTTGACATATTTCCCTTTATTTCTATTTAATATAGCCTCTTTCCCAATCTCCCCGACAAATTTATTCCGAGTGGGCGGTAGCAGAATCTTTTAACGGAGAAGAATCTCTTCGGTCTCTCTTTTGTGTCCTGTATCCTCATGATACCTGTACGAGCATCGTGTCAACTACAAACGTTAGTCACAAACAGTCATAAAATATAACAGCGTTTACAAGTTTTATACAATAAAAAATATAAATATAAAATTTGATACATCAGAATCTTTTTTTTGCGAATTTTTGATGACATCCTTTCAATAATGCTCTGTATTAAACCTATAGACGGGCGACGACCCAGCACTGTTGTAGTGGAACGCGTTCGATCCGATAATTACAGTCAAGCAAGGTCGGACATGGTTAGTATATACTTGGATGGGTGACCAAGCCAAGCAAAAACCATCGTATAGGGCCCGTACAGCCTGCAGCGGACTAGCATATCACAGCTCGCAGGCATTATACCAATGAGCACGAGGTATAATGTAGATATGCCGTCTTTCGGAGGAGACGTAAAACCGAGGTCCCGAGTCCATTGATGTTGAGCTTGTTAAGGAACGCTACCACTGGTTGGAACACTAGTAGGTTCGTCAAAATTTCCGGTTAGGGGTAGAGTGCTACCGGCGTCGGTGATTAGCCTCAGTCGCAGAAATAGACCGACGTTAAATAACAGAATAAGAAAAAACCAAGACAGTAAAATTTGCAAGGGCTAACTCCATGTTTTAGAAAGTGAGCATTGTTTCACCAGTAAATAAGGAACAGGCTGTTACCTCTTGATTAAGGTCAACTAAACTCTGGGTTCGAAAAATAAAAAACAATAAGATATAATGCTGGTTTAATATAATAGATTATTTGGGTGGCCTTGCCTATGGCCTTGCCTATGGTAGTAACGCCAAAAACTCCCTGAAGGTAGTGCCTATGTAGTGAAGTCTGAAGTTGACCTCGTGGTTCTATAGTAGGTTAGGTTAACCTAAGAGCATGACTAACTTTATTTTAAAAGTTGAAATTAAAATTTATTCACTCCAACCTTAGGGGTGGGTGGATAGAAAATCATAAAAATTGAATACCTTGGTATGCATACGTTGGTTTACAACCTCTAGTGATTATACTATTCTTAATACCTAATTTACAATAAAAATTATCCTCCACAGTGGGTATGAACAAAAAAAGGGAAATTGAACTTCCTCAGCAAGTCTGATAATATCCTCCAATACTGTCTACTCAAAATAGCGGATTCCTTAAGATAGTAAGGTGTGCAGGTTACCTGTTGCAAATCAAGTAGTAAGTGTCCCTACTAGAGGACTGATGTAGGGGTTACCTCAGTTGGGTGTTCCAGCAGGATCACTCTAATAAAATTTACGCTCACTCAATGGTATTTTCAAAATCAGCAAAATTGCTATTCCATGTGGTCTTTCAAGAACCTCACAAGGACAAAAAAACTATCTCCTGTCTACGTATCGATGATGGTATTCAAAAAAAGGTTTGTTCTTTTATTTAACGATTTATTAGCAAAGTACTTGAACAAGAATAATCTCTGATGACAGAAATTGTATGGAGAAACCTATTAATTAATAAAACAGGTCAATGATGTTTAATCAGTAGATCTATGAATGGAAGGCTGACCTTATGATTTATAATCACATTAAGATGATTGATTTTCAATATTGACAGATATGTCATCAGATTGTCATCAGCTCAATTTGGTACACCATGTAAACAAAACAACCTTCAATCTTTTTAAATTATCAAATTAATAGCCTGATCTGGTGATCATCATATTTGATTAAAATAAGGTAGTCAGTAAATTCAGAATAGATATAAATATTGGATTTATTATTTTTAGGTACCCTTCAGGGAGATGTGTAAGAAGAGTGAAAGGATTCCTGAGACCTTAATCGTTCTAATTATGCTTAAAAAAAATCCCGATTTGTTTTTAATAACCTAACAGATGGTATGTACAGAGCTCATTTTTGGATGTTTCAAAGAATAAATAATCCTTTGTCCCGTAACAAGGTGGAGCATATTTCTAACAAAAGTCCAACCAGTGTAAAACACTCAGTGGCGTGCAAGCTGTAGTCGTGTTAGAAAGGTGATAAGGTGTGTTTTACTAACAATCTCCCTAGCTTCATTTTGGTATATCTAATATTGATATTGGTGACTACTGACTACAAAAAATGATGCATTTCATTGTGATTATATTAAAATAATTATATAGGGTATTTGGCAACATTGCCTGAGATTTTATGGCGATGGATATCTAGAGAAACTTCTTAGGAATCCCAGGAATGTTGTAGTCCACGCCTTTTAGCACGACACAGACCGAAGAAGAGTTAAATTTGGTATTGTCTTTCTGTTCAGATTTTTAATTGTATTTAAAAAAAATTATAGAATATTATAAAGATCTCACAAGGTGTTGCAGAAAAATGTATGTCTATGAATTACATATATAGAAACAGATTCAAGTTTATTTTATATTTTCTATTTTGCATTTTATCTAACTTCCGCGATTGACTATCAACTCATCGATTTTGCGTTACTGCGAATTACAATGTTCTTGTTGGATCACACAGCGGTATCCATCGGCTTTGTGCGTGGCAATCGAAGGGTAGTTCGCAAATGGAAAACGCTGATGGAAGTAATGAGAAATGTTCGAGTCGGGATTTTATTTCTTCCATTTCCGAACAATCGCAAAAAGAAGTGTTAAGCTGGAAAAAAATGTTGTACTTTATTTTGTACGGCTTAACGACTGTCTATATTCATTTCCTTTAGGTATCTATAATAAAAATTTCTTTTCAATTTTTACGCACTCTGTATATTTTAACAATAATTTCAGTGCGAACCGCAGACAGAGGAATGTCCATCTCTGAAACAAATTTCAGATCATTCTATTGGAGAGCGTTATTGCAGATTGGCATGCCAGATGCCGGAGTTCCAATCCTTTACGGGGCAAATACGTATGGGATTCACATACTCTTCATTTCTTATATCTTGAATATTTCGAATATTCAAACAGCGATATATATTCCTTAAATTAAGATTCATAAAGGGAAATTCCAGGAAATTCTATACGATATGGTTATATAAATTGGAAATCATTTCTATTCTACTGAGTGAGAATAAAAAAAAGTAGAACGTGTCACGGGACACACGGTAGGAACTTTAGTTCCTTTTGAGCGAAAATTTTTTGAATCAATAAATAAATACACTTGAACGATTGAGCACTCGTGCGATATGGCCATCATATCCACACTAGTTGCACAAACTACTATTTCTATCAAAATATGCCCTTTTACATTTAAAACAAGCTGCCAAATGTCAAATCAATTTATCCATCCATTTTAAAGTTATCGAATTAAGACATTCAAGTTTTCAAAATTTCAACACCCTGTATTTCGAGAAGTAAATGTACTAGACCCCTTAATCCTCATATCATTTTGTCCAATTTTACGAGAGGAATCTTCATGCAAACGTTGTAATTACCCTTAACGTTCGAGATGCTTACACCATTTTTTGCGCGATCGTATTGAAATAAATTCCGAATAAAATAATTTGAATTTCTTCGAAATTAACGAAATGTCAGAAGTGACATTAATACTTCTCGATCAGTTTAAAATATATTTTGCATTTTGGTGAAATTGTTGTTATTTATTACTTTTCGACGTCTGAACGGTAAGTAAATCACGTACCGACGTGTTAAACTTAGAAACCAGTAAACACAACCTACTGTCCTGACAACCGATGCTGTAAATAAACAATAGCGCAAAAAATTATGGAAATAACAGTAAAAATGTATCCGAACAAATTCAAGTAGATCACCAGCACTGCGAATACCAGCTTTGCATAGAATTTTAATGTGGCATTGGTGGTTCAGTGGTAGAATGCTCGCCTTCCACGCGGGCGGCCCGGGTTCGATTCCCGAGATTCGAGATTTTTACGAATGATTCGCGTGGTGACCGAATGGGTCAACTTCGTCGCATCGTTCAATTTTTCCTTTGATGATTCGTCCAAATACCGACATCAAGGCGAAGCGCCGCACAACGAATCGCATCGGCGAAGCGAGTCATACTCACTAAGCAAAAATTCGTGAAGTACTGCGACGAAACGACGCATTAACGAATAGTGAGTAGCGGGCTTCAGGAGAGAGCACACGCACGTAATAAGTAAGGCACATAACGAAGCAACGTAACATAACGTAACTGCCAGATCTTTTGCGACGCGACCCTGGTCGCTCAAACCTAACCTGACGTAAAGAACTGAAGTTCCAAAAAAGGTAAACTATCATCTGCGTGATTTTGAGCATGCTTAATTATTCTCAGAGCACTTAATGCACTTTTTTGAGAAAAAGAGTAATGTAATGATCAGATGACAACAAATGCAATTCTAATTCTACGATTAGATTTGATGAGTGGGATAATCGGCACCCGCAGCACCCAAGTACTGCGAGCGTCAAACGTGATGGCGACCCCGCCCCATGCGCACAAACATATTTTCAAGGTAACCTCCTACTTCAGCTCTTGTGAGACATATAAATGCTCTGTACACAGGCGTATCATTAGTTGTCTTCCAATTATGTTGGCGTTTGGCATTTTCTGAATAATTTTTGTGGTATAGGTACGACAATGACCGGCAGGGGGCTTATCGTAATCCAATAGTAATTTAGCTGGGAGCGTCTCTATCTGCGCGCTCGCAGTATCTATTTCAAATGAATCTACAAATATAGGTTATGATCAAAAAGCAACAACGAATAGAAAGAAAGATTAGTTTTAATTCCCAGCCCACGCTACACATTACATCCTCACTCGACATCCTTAAAATAATCTCATCATTTAATCGGAAAATGATTGGCCTCCTACGCTTCGTCTGTCTTCTTACTCTTGAGCTAAACTTTACCGTAATTAAACCCGAGAATGAGCTATGATTAAGAGCTAAAATAAGTAGCTATTCGAAGACCAAAAGACTCAAATTTTGTACCAAGATCCAACGTGATAATACTACGGGCTAATCTCTTCATAGTACGGTCTCTAGAACACACCAGAGCGGATTAAAATTCGTCTGAATTTCTCCTGTGGCGATTAATATTTATTATTGTGACACAATGAGCTTCTGTTTATTATGACATACGCTAAAGAAAGTTGACTTTTTAAAACAAATAAGTGAATTTTCACATATTTTTAGCATCAAGCATATTTTTAGCATCTAGCCTACTCCGCTAATCTTTTAAATCGATTAGAATGATCTCCGTTTAAGTTTTGAACCTCGACTTTAACTTTGTTTTATAACTGCTGTCGACACGGTTTTATTATCTACTTATCTCTTTCTGTTTAATACGAAAAGTTACAAGTAGGTTGTTATATAATAAGTGGCAGACTGTAGCAGTGACACTGTGTCTAATTACTGAATTCTTACAAAACATACAGAGTCATGCTCCTAGAATTTTAATACGCGGATAGCTTTTTATCAAGTTAAAGCGATAGACCACATTGTTGTAGAGGTGGAATATTGAATGTTTTTCAGCAACAATAATTCTTGAAAATATAACAAGCTATAAGTATCTCTAAGTGGAATTACGTACCCCTTACTTGAATTCCTGACTCAGTCTATAATCAATATCCTGCCAAGCACAGAAGCACAGATATTTATCAGTGCTATGCATAAAAAAGTCATTTATCATAAATAAGTTCGGTACATTGCACCAGAGTATTAAAAAGCCCAGTGAGGAACATGGTACATTTTTCAAACTCATCTGAAGCAAAGATTTATTGATTTCTCTTGTTCCTGATTGCTGTTAGAACAGACCTGATACCATTTCAGTGAATATTAAAATTTAATTTGGTCTAGTTTATCATGAAAAAGTGAAAATTGTTAGTGTTGCTCTAGTGACAGTGTTAACTGTAACCTAAAAAGAAGAGTCTGCACGTAAGACTGTTTGAGATTCTCTCTAATGGTAGTGAGTGCGTTAGATTTCTTCACTAAACACCCCATTCTAACATTGGGGTACTCTTTAGGGTATGCTGTATGTTTACACCTATTTTGTGTAGAATTTATGGTTGTATTACTTGAGGAAATAATTATGGAATGATAAAAAATGTATAGAATGTGGTAATATAATAGATTATAATAATTTTGATCTTTTCTGTATGTTAGCAATATAATTCAAAAGTGGTGGGACGTTTACATCTCAAATGTATGTTTCTAATTTATTCGCATACGTTAATATCTATCTTGGTATCCATTTTATGCCCATCAATTATTCAACGAGACTGTGAAATGTGATATTCGTTTTTATTTATATGCATAAAATGCTTTAAGAATATTTACAACTAAATGGAATTGACAAACAGTCTCTTTTTGCCAATAAATAAATAAATATATGTTGAGTAATTACCCAGGGTCGGATATAGTTTCTTTCATCATAAATTAATAGAGCTGTAATAGTATACATTTATAAAATTTAGTTTGTGATAAAATGATACACTATCTTCGTATCTTCTTTGTGCCCATTCATGTCTGCATATGTGTGCTTGTCTAAAGATTACACTGCTATAGTCTATATAGAAAGGACAAGGAGTAATAAATCATTCATTTAAGTAGATTTCATAAACGTACCAAAATATATTTTAAGAGGGTATACCGTAAGGTACTTAGTATTAGTTCTTTGAGTAAAGTTTTCTTAGAAACATTATCGGGAATATTATTTTAAAAGAAAGTAGGTACATTAAATCAGTACTTAGTATTAGTTCTTTGAGTAAAGTTGTATGAAGTTGTATGGTTTTCATAATATTGTAAACAGTTGGAATATATTTAAAACATTTGTTGAATGTTAATTGTGCAAGTACCAAACAATGTCGATAAGCCAAGGACCATCTAAACGACCAAAAACAGGTCCATTATCTTTAAATGAAAGAACTCTGATATTGAATTGTTATATATCATTGAAAAACAAGGATCCAAGTGCAAGTGTTGATGATATTGTGGAATTAACGGCTGCTATGTTGTGTGTTGCTAAATCAACAATTTATAGATTACTAAAAAAAAGGAAGAATGGAACTCTTCAACCCACTAAAACTCCTTCAGGCCGAAAACCAATTGAGATCGATGAGTCATTAAAACAAAGACTAAGGCGTAAAGTCCATGGATTTTACTTACGAAAGGAAATTCCAACACTTGACAAAATTATGACATCAGTGCAAGAAGATACGGACTATCCAAAATTCTCCAGAATGACATTATGCAAACTTTTGAAAGATGTGGGTTTCAGATATACAAAACATAATAGAAAATCTCTCTTGATAGATAAACCGGAAATAGTTTTTTGGAGAAGAGACTATTTAAGAAGCATTCGACATGCCAGAGAACAAAATTTGAAAATCTTCTACTTAGACGAAACATGGATAAATGCTGGATATACAGTTTCCAAATCTTGGCAAGATGAAAACATTAAAAGCGGAAGGCAGGCATTCGTGGAAGGTTTGTCGTTAGGTTTGCAGCCACCATCTGGAAAAGGAAAACGACTTATCATTGTCCATGTTGGAAGTTCTGAAGGTTTTGTTGATGGTGGATTATTAACTTTTATTTCAAAACGCACGGGGGACTATGAAGATATGAATGGGGATGTCTTCGAGGAATGGTTTGTTCAAATGTTGGATCTGATTCCAAAAGGGGCTGTTATTGTTATGGACAAGTTATGGCAAGTTACCATTCACGGTTACGAGAAGCATTGCCCACAAGTCGTTGGCGTAAAGCAGAGCTTTTGGAGTGGCTTATTTCGAAAAATATTAAGTTTCCAAAAGATCCACTAAGGAAAGAACTTTACAGAATTGCAAAAATGAACAAGAATAAATAAAAAACCTACATTGTAGAAGAAATGGCTTCTTCTCGTGGTATATCAGTTCTTCGATTTCCCCCTTATCATTGTGAACTTAATCCCATAGAATTAATATGGGCTCAGGTAAAGGGGGAAGTTGGAAAAAAATACTACTTTTAAAATAAACGATGTTGTGAAATTGTTTGAGAGTGCTGTAAGTCATGTTAGTAAGGAAAATTGGACAAACTGTATCGAGCATGTTATCAAAGTAGAGGCAAATATGTGGAAAATTGACAATATTTGTGATGATTTAATCGACCCTATTATTATTAATGTCAACAACGATTCTTCCTCTTCCGAGTCGGATATAGAATAAAATGTAAGTAATAAATGTATTCCAATAATTATTTCTTTTCATTTTTCATTATATTATAATTTAAAACGTATTTTTTTCCCAAAATACACACCACTGCATTGCGTTATTGCTTATCTGCTAATCCTTTAACAATGAAGAAACCCTAAACTTTGCTACAACTGAAACAAATACGGGGTCGATCTACCTGGTTTTTAGATTTACGGAAGAAATGTAATTTAAAGTAAGAGATTTATCAAAAATTTCATGGTGCTCCCTGTAAAGGTTTTGCATACTTAATTAGGGTTTATTACACCTCGTACTTTTTGTACATACTATAATTTTTTATTTAATCAAAATTCAATTCAAAAGTTCAAACGGTCGAAGTTACAGAATTATGAGCACTTGCAGAATAGTTAAAAATGAGGATAAGTATAAATTCTGATGTAACAAAACTTTTATGAAATTCTCTAATCCAATCCTGATCTAAGTACTTGTATTTTAATTAAATTCGATTAATGTGCTTCTAGACCGGATGGGAGAAACTGCTTTGAGAGAACTAGTTAAGTTTTTAATGGGATATGTGCACATTTGTATCATGCAAAGAATAATTATTATTAATAAAAACAGTAGCTTTTAGAATTCAATTAAAATTGCTGAATAAGTTTTCATATTTTTATTGAACATTGACATATTTTGATTCTTTATTTGTATGTTTACCAGCCCAGTTGTCTTTCCTCAATATACTCCAAAGTTTACTGTATCCCCAGCTCTTCTCTTATTATTGTATATCTTCCATGTTACTCCTCTTATAATATTCGCTTTAGATTCATTCATTCATTTCAGCCGCTTGTATTGTACTCTTTTGTGTTCCATTGAATATCCAAGATTCACAGACCTTTACTTTAGTTGTTCTCGAGATTTCCTTTTTATTAATAAATTTTTCATTCCTGAAATAATATAGATTATTTGCTTTTTGCACTCTTCTATTCATTTTGGCTTCCTGAGTTGTAGTTCTCTTTCAATTTGTGCAAATTTTTGCAAGTTTCCATGCCCTACTATATATTTTCTACATTCATTATTTGTTTTCTCTAACAGACGGAATAACCAAAGCAGAGACGGCTCCTCAAAGAAGGCAAGAGAGCTAGCCAATATCCAGCTCCCCTTTAACGTAAATTTTATTTACACCTATTTGCTGGCCACCATTGGTATACCCTCCTGTGTTCTGAAGAGACAGGCTCAAACAAATAGTGAATGTAGCAAATGTGCTCTTATAGCATTTTATCACGAACGTGGTTCAAACCAGGGTGGGGGATCTCTGAATGCACGAAGGTGCTGCCACATAGAGAGTCCCGTCAGTACTAAAATTTCTAATTTAATGAGAATACTGTAACGCCGTTAGTGGTAGTTGCAGATTCTTCCACATATATCAGCGCTGACATCCCAACGAGTTATCTATGATCATAACCTGACAACTGCAGACCAACGATTTATGACGTGAGTTTGTCAAGTTTTTTTTTAACTATTTTGCTTACTTGTGAGTGTGTTGAGTATCCCGTAGTAGGTTTTTATTATTTATAGAGGGACTTTAATTTAAAGAGACCATCTCGAGAATATGTATTGTGAAAAACTTTAATGTGGGGTGCAACCGGTAAGCTTTATCTTAACAAAAAAAACATATTTCATTAAATAAAAAGTGACAAAAGTAGTTATTCAGCTTTGAACTTCCCAGCATTGTTGTTGAATTCCTAACATTAATTTTTCTTCATGTTTGTCATTGAAATATGTAAAAAAACGTTTCATTTATTGTTTACTTTTTTTATTTAATAAAATATATAAACTAGATGATCATTGCTTTATTTTTCCTACTTCAGGCATTATATGGTCCGTTTTTCACATTTCATTCAGTTTTACTTGACTTGATAGAGGGCGCCACGGGTCAGTTTTCCATCTATAAGTATTTTTTTATGTATAACTTCAATCCTATTTTCTCTAAAATCGATTTCTGAGGCACTGGCTCTTAAAAATTGGATTCTCCTTGAGCTGACATTTTAAAGAAAATTTACAAAACGTTTTCACTTCAATAAATCCCAATTCAAAATATATACAATTTATATTCCTGAAGAAACTAGAGTCTGACGCTGACAGATGTCACTTAAGCAGTGACAGATGTCGGTGATGCACTGACAGGTGTCAACGGTCAACTAGGCCTAAAGACACTTTTTAAGAGGCGTTGGTGGATACAGGTGGGGTGGCCATTGCCCATTTTAGCACTCGTGTGGTAACGACACTGATAAAAGTGAAATTAATTAATGTAAATAACAACGAGAAAGATACGTTTCATGGTATAATTATTTCTGATTCAAATTATGTGTTAATTTCATTAATATATTCCATTAGAAGTAGAAGCAACTCCCACTGTGAGTAAACAAAAGCACTTTACATAATACAACACATTATATTATTTCTATGCACAAAATGGTAACGTGCTGTGCCAGATTTAATTATTTGTTAATAATATAAAAAGAAAATCTCGGCTATTTACATACGAATTCACATCAGATACACGCAACGAACCGGAAGTTGAAAACATTGAACAGTGTGTCTCTTCCTCGAGACCCGACTGTTTACAGTTTTTGTGAATTAAAAGCCACTTTGTTTCCGCCTATAAAAAAATAATAAAACAAAGGGGGGTATTCAATTACCAACACGTTAAATGACGCGCGGGATGTCTGACTCGGATTTTCTTTCCGAGGAAATGAACAAAATTCTTTATTAAAATTTATGTAGGGTACAGAACGGATATACACCTACATTTTATATACCAGGAAGATTGAGATTAACTTCGTTGGAATCTTATATAAATAACCTAGAAATAACCGCCGCCAAAAAGCAAAGAAAGTAATTTTTCATACAAAGAAGGGTAGCGTCTTGGTAAAAAAGTGAGAAGCAGTTTATCTGCGTATTAGAACTCAAATGTAGGAAACTTCCATAAACAATAAACAATACCATAAATAATTCGGTTTTTTAGGGAATAGTACATTGTTTACCGGGTAGGAAAAGCTTAACATTCCTGGACGACTGTGAAGATTGCTAAGTAGAGGCGCAAGCCGAGACTTAGCAACACAGAGTCCAGGAATGTGGCTTTTCCTACGAGGTACACATACTATTTTTCCGCAAATCGTTTAAAATTCGACAGATATTGATTGATTTAAAAAAAAACGCGATAATTTTATTCCCAAATAAATGGTGCTTTGAAATTCCTAATAAAATTACTTGGGTTACTATGGAAACGTATTGAGGTTGAATTGTCAAACTTGACGCTTATAAATTTAATTGCTGGTGTTCTCGAAAGTAAAATGATAAGTGATGATGAAATTTCCATTCCTGGGACTCCTCCAGAGCTGGTTGAGGCAGTGAATACTGCTTCATTAGAATTATTGCCAAAGAAATCAAGAGAAAAGTACGAAAATGCATACAGACGTTTTATGGATTATCGCTTGAGTAAAAATACGAGTTCTTTCTCAGAAAATGTTGTAATGGCATACTTCCTAGACCTTTGTTTAAAGATGAAATCTTCAACATTATGGGCCAATTATTCAATGCTGAAGTCAACCCTTGCACTTAAACACAATGTAGATATATCTACATACTCAAAACTTCGTTCTTTATTGAAACGGCAAGCTCAAGGTTATAGGGCAAAGAAATCTAAGATTTTAACGAAGGAAGAAATTGAAAAATTTATCCAGGAAGCTCCAGATAAAGAAAATTTAATGATTAAGGTAATTTACAAGGTTTTAATTTCTATTTAGATTATAGCTTTATTTATTTTTTAGGTGGCTGTAATATTTGGTATTTATGGGGCCTGTAGAATGGATGAGTTAGTCCGAATGACTGTACACGATATAGAAGACTTAGAATCTAAGCTTTTAATCAGCATACCTGATTCGAAAACCAAGATCATTTGTAATTAATCAGATCTACTTGAATGTTTATCGAAAGTATGTTTCGTTAAGACCAGAAAATATGAACAGTGACCGATTTTTCTTTAAATATCAAAGCGGAAAGGGTTGTAGACAAGTGGTAGGAATTCATCAATTTAGAAAAATGCCCAAAATAGTTGCTACTTATTTGAACTTGGTAAATCCGACAGAATATACTGGTCACTGCTTTTGTCGGTCTTCTGCAACAATATTGGTTGACTCTGGTGCCGACATAACTAGTTTAAAGAGGCATGGCGGATGGAAGTCATCAAACGTTGCTGAAGGATATCGAAGAATCGCTTAACAATAAGGTTGAGGTGGCAAATAAAATTTTCACAGTACAAAATATTCAACAAAATGACCCTACCACCCTGCATGTTGTCCAACATGTTTCTCATAGTTCTAAGAGTGTTCCTCCAATGTTCAATAATTGTACTAACTGTCAAATTACTGTAAATATAACAAATTGATCTTAAAAATGTATTCAGCAATGACTTGATGTTTTCAAAATATAAATTAATTCCTTATAAGCAATGTGTTTTCAATCATTTATGTAGAACACTAACAACTGTACGGAAATATCATTTCCTTACAGTAAGGAAATGACATTTCCTTACAGTAAGGAAGTCCTGACTTTTTCTTCAAGAAATTTTGACAGGAATGTCTAAATTTCCTAGCGATTTGCGGAAAATATATTTTCTCACTATAAGGCAATATAATGTTTATGAAATTTATGGTTCGGCTATGATAAATATGTTGAATTTCAGTAAAAATTAATAGTTTTCTTGAAGAAGGAACATTTGTTTGAAACAAAAAAATATAATTTGCTGGGAAGATACATTTTTTACGATTGAAAAACATATCGTTAACCCAGACAATATACCTTTTTTGGTAAAGAAATATTTTTTATCGATACAATTTTTTATGATAAAGAAATGTCATTCTGCCATAAAGTAATTTTTTTATAATGAAACAATATAGTTAGCTTGCAAAAATAAGTATCTGTTATTGGAAAACTACTTTATTTAACTTAAATGCTTTTAAAGATAAATAAAACTATTTTGTCATTATACCTCAACAAATGTTGTTTGAGACAAATATGATACGTACATTTTTACAAGAATGAATGTGATTTTCGATAGATTACTCATTTTATTGATGACAATGAATATGTTTTTATTCATCAACAATATTACTTTCCGAACTTGAAACAAATCCTTTCTTAACGACAAATTAAATATTAGTTAGGCCATATGGAAAATCATATTTATTTGACATAATAAAATTTTGGTTGCCACAAATAAATCTTTTTCTCGGTGTAGGAATTACGCGAACGTCAACTCGTTGTTTACTATGATCAGTTATTCTCTGATGGTTTCTGACTGCGGTTGGAACAGACCTTATATAATATAGGAGGGTTAGAGTACCGAGGTATACGAGTATATGTTACTATAACTCATTATAAAACTGTATCTCATCGATATTCAAAGATCTCGTTACTTTACAGGAAACAAGAGAGAAGATAAAAAGAAATGAAAAATGACGCCATAAAAATATGGACTAATACAACATGAATGTAACCGTCCAATATCATTTTCAATCTGTAAAGTTTGAGAGAACGAACGCGAAGTTAGAAAAGTTTTAACAAGAAGAAACTTCAGTCAGTTTGGTTTTTGCATACGCAGTAATACATATTCGAGACATATTTATTTTGAAAGTTATTCGGGAAGAACAAGTACAAGTACTTGTATTCTATAAATAAATAATATGCTTTTGTTTGGATGTCAAAGTGAGTTTAAGGTATAAAATATGATTAAGATAACCATAATAATCTTCCTGTAATCGGCAATCCATTTTCAAGTGTAAACAACGATCTCGTCTGCTGTTCTTTGACGTCACGACAATCAAAACGTGTTCCTGCACACACCCCTCGTTCGCTTCTTTAACTCACGCTTTAGACGTTCCAGATTAATACTAAAAAACGATTGTTTGATAAAAGGGATTTAAAATGCTATAAAACTAAAATAATCCTTCACTAATGCAAGATATTTCAGTGTTTACACATGCCAAACAAAAAGAAGTTCGACTGTAAAGTATCGGAAAACTAAGTTAGCTATTCCCATTTCAAACTTTCTTTGAATTAATTTCCTCTGATTCAACCTAGAAGCAATTTCTCGCCACGTAATCTTCATTAATAGTTAATTTGCCGGATCGAAAACAGATTTTCACTATATCTAAAAGCTAAAATGGCATTTCGGTTGACGAACATCAATGCAATAGTCATGTACCTCGAATTCAAACTGATGGCTACAAGCAGCATCCATTATCTACCCACCCACCTTTAGTTCCTGTGCTCTTTGCCATCGCTGGCAGTAAATGCTCTTTTACCTCTAGCCCTTAATCACAAGTCAATCATTCTTTGCTCGATTACGAGATGCTGCAGATGGGTATATATTTAATGTTTGTATTCAAAATACGAGGGGTTGAATCATTATTTTCTGAATACAATTTAAACAAATGAACAAAGTATTCTCAGTCATTCTAATTGCTCCACAAAACAAAAGCTATGGAATACTTGGTTGCAAACCAAAAAGCTAGACTAGCATAGATATAAGCGGCGCTGGCACATTTCCTTGAAAATACCCATTCTCATAGATTAAATGAAGATACTGCAAGCACCGAACGTAATGACGAGTCCGCCCACATGCGCACAAACTCACTTTCATTGCTACCCCCCACTACAGCTCTTGCAAGACATATAAATGCTCTGCACAGAGGCGTAATCCAGGACATTCAGGATCAAGATAGGACCAACCAAATCCGAACTGGGAGTTACAGAAGCAGGAGTTCCACAGCACTGCTCTACAACATATACACGGCAGACATTCCTAAGACGAACAACACCATGATGGCCCTCTACGCAGATGACACAGCCATAGTGACAAGAAGCACTCAACCAGCTATGGTGACACAACGACTACAAGAAGCCGTTGAAAGCATAGACGACTGGTGTACGACGTGGAAGATAAAGGTCAATGCAGATAAAACCCAAGCAGTCTACTTCAAGAAGAGGAGGAAAATACCAGAAGAAAACATCGAAGTGTCAGGACAGGAAGTACAATGGAGTAACAAAGCGATGTACCTAGGAGTCATCTTGGACCAAGGATTGACCTTCAGAGAACACGTCGAATACACAGTCAACAAAGCAAGACAAGCTAGAGGACGACTGGCTGGACTCATAGACCGGAGATCCAACCTGGAGCTAAAAACGAAGATTAAGCTGATCAACGCAATCATCCTACCCATCCTGATGTATGCCTCCATAGCCTGGGGACACGCAGCGCCAAGCACACGAAAGAAGGTACAAGCTCAGCAAAACATCTGCCTGAGACAAGCCACAGACGCACCATACTACGTCAGGAACGATCAGTTCTATCGGGAATTAGACCAGAAGAAGATCATCGAAGTCATGAAAGCCAAAGCCAGGAGAAGATTCGATGAACTGAGGACACACCCAGACACTCAACTGAGAGAACTCACGGAATATACCAGAGAAGACTATAACAAACACGCACGACCAAGGAAACAGCTAGAATAAGGACATCAATGAGGACAAACACCAACAGGTAAGTAAAAGAAGACCACTTACTTAGAGATCCTGCCTGTCCATAGAAAAGACCGGCAGGAAAGCTAGTAAGGCCAGCTTTAACAAGTGGATCCACTCTCCAAGGTCGTCTTTAGTCGCAGTACGTCGGCTAAGGATTTGTATCAAGAAGACCAGCGAGAGAAAAGTAACTATCACTACCTCGAGAAGAAAAGATGAACGCCAGAACTTTTCCATAAACCAAGAAAAGAAGATGGACAAGCCCAGCAGATCGGACTGAGGCCTCATCGGAAGAGATGAGGGGTGGAGGAATGTTCTTCCCGGGATGCATTGCTCCTAGAGGAGTGCATCCTGGAAGGGACGGGTTTGATAGAGGTGTGTGTGTGTGTAATCCAATAGTATCTAGTATAAGTATTAAGGGATTCGGACTCGGCAAATCTATATCTTCCAGGAGCAATAGTGAGCACTATAAAATGAAATATATATGTCCAAGAGGGAACGGCATACTGCCCCTCCACGAAACGCCCACTTTTCTATCTAGACGTTGTCTCTCTGTTATTTTGATGCTCACTCTCTTCCACTCACAGTCAAGCAAGGTCGGACATGGTTAGTACTTGGATAGGTGACTATGACAGGGAAAACCATCGTATAGGGCCCCTACAGCCTGCATCGAAACACTTTAGACTACTAGGGTGCACTTTAGACTACTAGAGTGAGTAGCATATCACAGCTCACAGGCATTATACCAATGAGTACGAGGTATAATGTAGATATGCCATCTTTCGGAGGAGACGTAAAACCGAGGTCCCCAGTCCATGGATGTTGGGATCGTTGAAGAACGCTACCACTAGTTGGAGCACTACTGGGTTCGCCAAAATTTCCGGTTAGGGGTAGAGTGCTCCCGGCGTCGGTGATTAGCCTCAGCCACAGCCGACGTTAAATAACAGAATAAGAAAAAAACTTACACAATGGCTATAAGGAACATAATTATTTTCCGATTCTGTATATTGAGGATTGCTTTTTAATATTCTCTTGGTTGGATATTTTATATTGTCATAATTAAATATCGATTTTATTTCATACGTAAACCAGTAATGTAATTTAAACATTAATTTACGGTACGTTGAAAATATGGAAGAAGATATCAATCATCTCCTGTAATTCAGATATTAAAGATTAGGTCTTATTTCCCATGAGAGAAAGCCTCTTATTTTTGAAGGATAATCAGCCATTCCATTGATTCCGACGTAATGGAAAATAAAATGAAGCCTTGTTGTTTGTCATGGGTATTTTGTTTGTTGACAAGAATTATTATAAAGAGGAGTATCTTCTTTTTTTGAAAAAAAAAAACGTAATAAGTTGACGAACAAGATAAAATTAGATAAAACATATATTGTAGTTGTTAGCTTGAAGAGAATGTTCACTTATGCTACACAATGTTATATATTTGTAATCAGGCAACACAGGGCTTTTCAAGAGTATAAAAAAATACAGGGCGTCCCATTCGAAATATTGGAGATTCATTTTATTGGGCACTCTCTGTATTCAAAATCCAGTACATACTAACTGACAGCCAGGCAGCCCTTGCAGCTTTAAACAGCCGCAAGGTAACATCCAGACTGGTAGAAGAATGCCAGAAAGAACTAAATGAACTAGCAGACCACATTAAAGTAAGACTAGTGAGGGAGCCGGGACATAACGATATTTCTGGAAATGAACAAGCTGATGAACTCGCGAGAACAGAAGCAGCAACAGCATATTTTGGACCAAAACCAGCTCTTGGGACCACAAAGAAAGTAGTCCG
The DNA here is from genome assembly GCA_910591685.1 of Galerucella tenella. Classification (NCBI taxonomy): domain Eukaryota; kingdom Metazoa; phylum Arthropoda; class Insecta; order Coleoptera; family Chrysomelidae; genus Galerucella; species Galerucella tenella. Next base: position 40,253 of record CAJUYH010000343.1, on the reverse strand, counting down.
AGGACAAATACAAAAATGGGTACAAAGCCAACATAGACTTCAGTGGAGGAGCGCTCCAAAGCAGGTACACAGTAAAACCTTACTAGGTGACACATGTGTAAAACGGGCCGAAGAACTACTGAATATCAGTAAGAATAAGCTAAGAATTATTACAGGTTATCTAACGCATCATGCCCCTGTAAAAGATCACCTGCATAAAATAGGGTTGGGTATATAACGGGGACCTCAGCTACAGACTTTGTGGCATGGAGACCGAGACCGTAACCCATATCTTATCTGACTGTGAGGCACTGAACTTGAGGAGACGAACAATCTTCGGAGAAGCCAATGTGCCACCTGAAGTATATGGCACACATCCAATGGACCTATATCGTCTACTCATAGGTACGTGGATAACTGGATGGGTGGACTTAATGTGGGAGTAGAGTACAATACACCAATAGGCTGCAGTGCTCCCGGTATCAGAACAGCTTCCAAAACACACACAAAAAAATCCAGTCTGTTGTTACATTTTTGGTCGGTACAGGTAAAATAATAAAACTTTTATTTGAAACTGTTTTTTGTATTCCCGTAATTAATGGAAATAAGTGGGGGTCAAAATATTAATATAATGAGAAACCCTGTACAATTTTTCCAATACTTGTCTTTCTTGGTGCTTAAACGTTATTTCTTTTGTTCCATATTTTTTCTCGATAACAATCGAATACAATAAATAATAAATGTCATAAATAATTCCCAGAGAAAATTGCGGTTGCCGGGAGCTAAGATTGTCCCCGAAGTCTTGGACACAATTCCTTTTCGTTGAAGTGACCCTACTTGTTTATTATTTATTGTCGGATATTAAAGTTACACCCCTGGGAAACAATCGATTCTTGGAATTAGATCGTACTTTGTAGTATTGGGTGTCTTGAAAACATAAGCTAAATGTTAACTATCAAGAAAGGCTACGTAATATGTTTACGTTAAATTAATTATTGGAAAAACCTTGTCAATATTTTTGTCATTGCATCTAGTGAGCTACAAATAAGATTAGCATGACATACCATTAGTCTGTTCCAAGAGCAATCAGAATCAGTTGCGGTTGGAACAGTCCTTATATTCGCATTTGTTGGTATTCTTGCGCAAAACTAACCAATAGATACAGAGACGGATCAAAAAATGAGCTCGGCACCGGAGTGGGCATATACAGCAAGTCGAACAAATATGAAGGAATCGTCTCGCTTGGAAAATACGCCTCGGTATTTCAAGCAGAGGTCTATGCAATACTTGCATGTGCCAGGGCAAATAACATGAGAGCCTACAGCAACAGGCAGATCAGGATCTACAGTGACAGTTAAGCTGCCCTTAAAGCACTTCAGAGCTCTAAGGTAACATCTTGGCTGGTATAGGAATGCGGCGAGGAACTTAGAAGACTGGCGACTCGGAACAGTGTAACACTGGAGTGGGTCCCAGGTCACAAAGGAATTGCTGGCAATGAAAAAGCTGACGAACTCGCAAAAGCAGGATAGTCAACACTGATGAACGGACCCGAACCAGCTGTGGGAATATCAGATGCTCAACTAGGTCATGGTTAAAAGGGTAGGTAAAAGAACGACACAATAAACACTGGAAGAATACGCCCAGGCACAGACATGGGAAGAAATTCATAAAAGAACCATCAGAAAAAGTAGCGAAAGAGCTGCTCTCAATAAGCAGGAACAAACTACGCACCATAAATGGGGCTACTTACAGGACACTTTCCCACAAAGGAGCACCTGAACAAAATAGAGAGACCTTACATGCAGAAGATGCAAAAAGGATACCGAAACAGCTCTGCATATACTATGCAACTGTGAGTCGCTGGACCACAGAAGGCAGAAACTGTATGGTAGACCCCAAATAATTCCAGAAGACTTCTACAACCAAACAGCGAAGAACCTGTATGAGCTAATACAGGTAACGGATTGGCTGAATAGGCTGTAATATCTATCTAGGAGTTTACACAATAAGCCCAGGAGGCTGAGGTGGTGCCGGCGAAGAGACGGTTCCTTAAAAAAACCAATAGATATGCAGAATATCGGTTATACCCTCAAAACTGGCATGGATAATCTGGTTTATACTTGAAATAAAGATTTACTCATGTTTATACCATATAAAATCACAATATTTACCAATTTTATGGGGTCATTTGTTAAATATTTCGCATAAATTATTTTGCATAACTAAACCTTTTAATAGTGAATAAATTTATCAGCAAAAAGGTCACATTTTATTGACGTAATAATGTCATAGACTTGTTTCTCAAGGTAGGAAATATATAGGCGGCTCTCAAAATCTGCCAAGGCTGTACTTAATTCGTTATTTTTCTCTGGAATTTCAAAAGTAGCTTCTAGCATCAATTTAACAATGAATGTCTCAAGTTTAACTTGGAAAACTATTGTGTTCCGGTATTCTTACCAGCATACATTCGTGTTTTCTACTTGTAGCTCATTAGATTCATGCAACAGGATGCTGCATCACTGTTTGTAAGAGCTCTGAAGATATTTCTTGCACTACAATATAATAATTGGTCCCTCGAACAGAGTATACTTCTTCCTTCATTCCATTTTATAGCCATAGCATAAAAGTTTTAATGAGAAGTAACAAAATTTATAAAAAGTTTGAGTAACACTGGTCTATTCATCTTGTTAAGGATGTATTAAGAAATTACCATTTTTAAAGTCACGTTTTCGTGAGCCAAATTGAATCTGCGACGGACCATAATATTATTTTTATAATTCCTTATTAATTACATTCATAGATACACTCGAAGTAGTCCACGTCTTATTCCTTTCTAGTAGACTCCGTCCATTTCTCATTCATTATAATAGGTACACCTTTACAGCGACCATTTCTACCCACCTGGTGATGACAAGAATACAATGTAAAAGATATTAAGTATTCTCGCTTCCGAATTCTGGCTCAGCCTCAGATTACACTATTAATACATTTCGTATTCCATTGTAATGATTTTCATTCGAAATATTTAGCAGAACTCAATAGCCAGACAAAAATAAATAATTTCATTTGTATTGTAACTTAAAACTGTTTTAAATGAAAACATTTTTGTTTTCGTGAAAATGTTTCAATGAAAAATAAACGTAAAAATGCGTTTGGTGAATTTGTTGAATCAGCTTTAACTCGACATTGTGTTTACGCTATTGTAGAGGGAACTCTTAAAAAATAATTGAATGGTTTATTTTTAAACTTAAATCTTTTATCACTCGTACTATTAAATATCTCAAAAATTCCATATATATATTCCAGATTTACTTGAAATTTCTCCTGTTAATAATAAACTTGAACAAATGTAAGGAAGTGTATAAAATTCTCGTAAAACTTAATTAGATTTGTACTAATTTTAAAAGACGGAACATTCAGATTTACGTTTTGCAACGTTGTCTGATTTACTGTCTTGTACACACTTACAAATTACACTATTGTGTAATAGTTGAATAAGCATGTTATTATAGAAGTCAATGTTGATTGAAAGAAACGCATTTTCCCTTTTATGTTTTATGTTAAATATTGAATTCAGTTTGTTGCTAGGTATGCATGTTAAAATATTAATAATCAGATTTTAGTTGAAAAGCAAATAGTAGAGAAAGGAATTTGAAAGTTTCATACACCACAAACCATATTTTATGAGAAATTTACAAATAACCTCAAAATTCAATGTTATATTATAAAACAGAGCCGTTTCAAAATATTTACTCTCATTTTATTGTGCTTATTGATTTTATTTGTTACTTTTGGACATTCGCTATGTGACAATATTCATCTGAAGATGTCAATTCGCATCACATGTGATTAAACATTGCTTATAAAAAAAAGTAAATCGAGTACAACCAAGACCGAATAATACGTTAGGGTCCAAATGATTTTTCCTAAATCTACGTTTGTTTGTTAATTGGTCAGTATGTTATCTGTCTACTGTTTTGTAAGCATCTAGCAAAGCTGTGTAAGCCTAGGGCTCACTCGAGTACAATTCGTGTACGAAATTGAATGAATTTCGCACGAAAATCGATTATCAAATATGGTTCGAACGCTTCGTGCACGATTTGTTTCGTGCGACTATTTAGTTTTACTATTTTCTTCAGGTGTTAGTAATAAATGTCGAAAAATGGTCATCAAGATCCCTGCTTTTTGTGAAAAGAGATGTGATAGTCAGGAAGGTATTGTGTTTATTTTCCTGAATGACATAAATGCAGGACTTAATGTCTGCAACGCACTTCACTCATGCTACTTTCCAATGGCAACTATGATGTATTTGAACGGAGATTAATATTAATGGTAAAATGTTTTCTGTTTGAATTTAACTGAATTTCATTCCATTAGTTAATGTTTTCGAGTTTATATCCACTATAGGCCGATTCTGTTTTACGCGAGTATACATAACGTAAATTCGTTCGGTAGACTAATATTTAGCAGGCAAATTTCAGAAATTAAATTTACGTTCAAATGATTTTCAATTAAATTTCCATTTTGATTTTGTTTGTGTACCTTTCGATAAACACCACATTAATTTCGTGTTAACGGTACAGGCAATAATATTTGTGTCTCGCCGAATGCGTCTATAAAAACATTGTAAATGCTCCATTTAGTACTGTGGCTCTGGATTTTTCACACCGAAAGCTTCAATAAACACATCTCTTCGGGACAAAAATAATGCACTTTATCCACTAGCTTTATTCACAGCTGTGAAGTTGACAATGATTGATACTTCTAGCCAACTGAGAAGTTGAGTTTCTCAATTAGTGGTTCATAATTTTTTCTATAATCAACCTAGCTCAATAATGGACAAATTCAAATATTCTGAGAATTCAGGGATATTAGTTTAACAAAAACTAGTGCAACATGATTTTGTATATTCAGGAGATTGTCTTTAACATATTTGCTGCTTGAAATTACCTCTCAAGATTACTGCAGTGCACTATCCCGACTTTATTTCATGTTTCATATTTATATGTCACAATTTGTAGGAGATCTGGACTGGACTCAACCTAACTTTTATTAATAGATTTTAATAGATTAAATGAATATAAAATAATAATAATAAATCTTTTCCAATGAAGATAAAAACTTATATACGTAAAAAAGGGAGTTTACATTTTTAAAAACAATGTACACATCTGAATATGTCATTATAGAGTTTCATGTTTCAATAACTCCAAATTTTAAGTCAGTTGAATTAGACGGCAACAAAAATTGTGTGAGCAGAGGCTTCACCGTACTAAGCAGGACATAGAATTGAGTACTCAATTAGTGTTATAAACGGCTGTTTCTGTCGACATCAATCGTTATATGTTATTGCTATAAGAACCACTAACGGTACTTACATGTCGGTCACATTCTAATTGAGGTAATAATTATAAATGGTACAAATTAAATGTATCGTTGCATAATGGTATTCGTCTCAAATACCAAGAAAGGTATTTTAGTGGTCGAGAATAGAACGGAAAAAATAAAATTATCGGAATGCTCGTCATTCTTGAAAAGGATGCAATAAAATCTGAGAATAAATTGCTTTAGATCAGTGGTTCCCAACCGGTGGGTCGCGGCACCATGGGGGGTCACCAAATATTTTTTCTTTTCTTCAATGTTAAGGCTCAGCAAAATTATTGGCTACTGACTGAAATTTATCACTATCACAGGAAACCGCAGGAGCCCGGATATTGCCGAAATTCCAGATAATTTGCAGGATGAATTTTTATATTCTCAAAATGATTTTACAGCTCGTGCTTCATTCCAGAAAAAAACTGAATTTTAGGGTGTCGCTCATCGGTCTTATCCCAATATTTTTCTATCTTTCTCTTGTTCTCTCTCCGGGTACTAGTGCGTACCATGTTTTTTCAACTCTTTCGCAAATTAAAACAAAGGCCAAAAATAAATGTTAAGGATGACATTCGACTCGCCAGGTCGCCAGCTTTCAAGTAAATTCAAAAGAGGTAGTGACTGAAAAAGGTTGGAAACCACTGCTTAGATTGTTTGTATACTGAAAAATGTTATTTTATAGGAGATTATTTGCAGTTCATTACAGGAATCTTTTAATATATACAGTGTAGCTCACTGAGCTCACTGATATGCTGTAGTATCATTACATTAAGCTAACGTACTGATGAATAATAGGAATTGTGCGTACCCATCAATAGTTTACTACTCATTGAGTAGACAATCATATTATACGGATAATTTCTTACTGAATATAGTAACCAATCAAATTACTTAATTTCAAGTCATGTGTCAAATTTCATCCAATCACCGCTGTATTACAGCGATAATACCCTACATGTGGAGTTTTCAGTTTGGTGTTTACTTTTTATTAAACATTAATTAAACGTCAAACTGACAACTGGATTAAAAATGTCGCGAAGATTAGGTATTGCATCTAACGATTCAATTAATTTACCAATAATTGTACTTTACACAACTGTAGTTTTAAATAAAAATGAATACTATTTGATTAAAATTGATAAAGTTTGTATTGAAAATTATTAAACATCAGATTGGCAATCGATTTTATGAAAGATACAAAGTAAAAAATTATCTTATCGAATACTCCTCGGGTCTTGATAAATACTCAAAATTTTGTCGTAGAGAATCCTTCAAGCGTGTTGCTCAAAGATAATAGCCCTCGGCCTGTGGCCTTGGGCTATTATCAAGCAACACGCTTTCAGCATTCTCTATGACAAAATTATCTCGGTATTATCAAGACCCTAGGGGTATTACTACTGAATATATTCGATTTGATAAATTAGATTAATTAGTCGAAAATACACGAGTTAAGTCAAAAGATCGTATTATAGGCAATAATATTGAGAATTTTTGAGCTGAAATTCTGGATAAACACTATCAGATCATGACCGAATATGGAAAAAAACCAGCTATGATATTTTGTATACAGGGGTATGCGAAAGTGGAGGATAAAAGAATACCTTTTATGGATATGTTCGTAGTCTACGGGGTCGAATTATTAGATTTCCAGCCTTTTAATGGTTGATTACTAACTTACTTACTTCCCTTGTTTGAATATATAAAATTTTGCCTGTGAGACTTGATTCAAACTCCTTTATTTTACTAATAATTTTCCTAGACTTCACGTAGATGTTTACTCCGGTGCACGAGAATTCCCGTCAGGTTCCTTGAGTTCCCGTCCGACACTTGCAGGTATCTTAATCCCGCACTCGAATTGCCGTCCAGTTTATTTAATCTGTTCTGTTATCGGGACTGCCCTAATAGTTTACCCTGGTGGGGTTAGGTTAGGTTAGGTGTCTTATTATTCCTAAAACAAATGTACAAATACCTCCACCGTTTAATTTATTTTATATTTCCTTAATCTCCTTAATTTTGTGTTTATCTTGTTGCGCGCAATTCGGCTCCTAATTTTGGTGTTCATACCCGTATTTAGGTAGAAAATGACCGCTGCGCGCAACTCATCCCTGCCCAAATAAACACCTTTTAAACAGGTCAGTTTTCATCCTGACGGGAACTCGAGTGACAGCTTAACATACCCTAATTATGACACAGGTAGAGTGGTTATCCTGACGGGAATTCGCGTGTGTCCGTTCACTCGCTGAATTTTTCACAGCAACTGATTGCTCCTGAACAGTCTGTTCGCACGACGAATGCGCATCGTGGGCTTGAATGCTTTCAAACTCTTAGGTGTTTGTGGCCTAACGTGTGCTGCATCTATTTGGATTAATACATTGAAGTAATTGGTCCAAATATAGTAAAAGCTTGCCTAGGCTGGTACATAAATTGAAATAGCTCTTCGATTTCTGTAATAAAAGCATAATACATTCTTAATGTTGGAAATAAACAGTCCAATTACGTTTTCCATCGAAAGGAAGTTTTAAAACTTTCCACTTGGCAACCTTGTTTAAACGGTACACGCGTACGACGGATTCCTATGGGATTTCTTCTCTCTAGAATTTTCCTCTCGACACGGAAACGACGCACGGGTTTTCTAGATTGCGTATCGCAGTTTCATCCGCGACCGACGATTCAAAAACCACACGAAAAGACAGTCGTTAAGTGGATGTTCTTTTTTATTCTTTTGGGAAGATGAGAAGTGGGGCGGGAATCGGGATAAAGGAGTTTTCTCTTGCGGAACTCGAATTGCGTGAGTGACTAAGTTGATGGAAAAATTGGATTTAAAAATACACGCTAGAAATGCCGTTTATGTGGAACATTTGACATCGAAGTGTTTTTTGTTTGGAAACTTATAGGTTAAATCGGAAAATATTGTTTGGCGAAATGATAATAATATGTCACCTCTATTCTCTTTGAACATAAACCTTACGTTTTGAATTTAATTTACCATATTTACGGCCAATATTATTAGACTATAAAAACTTCAAGGAGTTTTATACGATCCAGATTCAATAAAAGCGCTCAAATAAATTTCACTACTAAATTAATAGAAGAATCATCTTGACCTTCTATGAACACTGTTCGATCCTTCGAACCTTTTTGGAGTCGATATTTACTGGCACTTTATTAAATAGATTTTAGAATGAGTTATAGTGTACAGTTGGCAGAAGCAAACAAGAGCCCTGGTGGGCGTGTTCATGTCGCTGTACTTGTATTTTTGTAGTAACAATTCGATATTTTGAAAAGATAACCAAATATCGATACCATAAATGTCAACTGTTAAGAGATATGTAAACAAAGTCAAACTTGCTAAAAATGTAACTTTAAATATCAATAAAAAAATTTATATTGGACCAAAACCAAAACTACCGTTTGCTCTAAATGTCTATATTTTCAAATTACATGACTGTATTAATGTCATGAAGAAGGGTCAAGTTTCTATGGATAGCAACAAAATATAAACTGGTTATAGTCCAGTGTTGCCGATGCAAAAATGAAAATTACCCGAACTTACTATTCAAATTATTAGAATTTGTCAAAATTACCAAAAAGACACATTGGTTATCTAAATAAAGTCTTCGACCCCAGTCAATATGGAAAATCCCCAAAAACAATAGCCATTTTATATATCCCTTCTACAAAATATTCGAAAAACTATTGTATCCAAATTAGTGAAATTGTCTAAAAATCGGATAATCATCCTCGCTTTGACAACACTGATACAGAATGAATAAAATGATGTATGTTGATGAAATCACTCGGTCATATTATTTCGATTATATTTAACAATTACTAATGGACAATCGTTAACATTGGCTCTTGATTGGCTGCTTGCGATGACCTTATTTTAGTTCGCATATTTTCCGGGGCTCATTTTTGGTTCTGACAACTGTAACTAATGTTAATGTGATGACCTTGAATTGTATTACGAATTTTATGCAGATTAATTTTAATCAACTATATTAATTTGAATAACATTTAAATATGCACCCCATTGGGCGGCTTTTTTCCTTCAAAGGTATTAAAAATGTGGGTCATCACATTAACAATAGTTACACTTATACTAGCTTTATTCGGGTTCATGCAATTACTGTTCTAAGACTGCCCGGAGTTTGCGCAGTCGAAATTGACGTGTTCGGGTTTTAGCAGGATGATTCTGACACCTATGAGCAGTTCTTGGACGGTTCGAGAACCGTATAAGCCAGTCCCCCCCCCAGTCTCGAGCTAGGACGATTTTCGGACGATTTTCGCATGCTCAAATAATATGCAAAGGAGAAGAGTGGGAGCTATTTTATAAAATTCGCAGAGGTTAGTTAATTGTGTGTTGTTTGTTTCGGATTTTTATTTTCCAAATTTAATATTTACCAAATGGAGAAATATTTGAACATAGTTCATCATCATCAAATGAAGACGATATTCTTCTTGATGTAATCAATAATCTTATCATTCCAGAAGTCTTAATATTAAAAGCTGAAACTTTGTGGAAGAGACTGTCCCTCATTACAGTGATGATGATGAGTTTTTTCAATTGTCAATTTAGTTAGGTTTTTTCAAACTTTGTTCAATTTTAAACGGTCCGAAAATAGTTCTTAGGACTGAATAAAATACGCAACCAGTTCTGCGCAATTCCAGATTGGAACTGTCCAGAAACAGAAACACGAATAAAGCTACTGCAAGTTAGTTGGGAGAGCCATCACGTTTGGCGTTTGCTATAGCAATAGCTACTTTTTAAAATAACTATCATCAACTCTTTCTTGTTATTACCGAAAAATGAACTAGAATTGGAGAAATAATGGAGATTTTATGGATGCATGAGGTACAGGAGTTTATTTATGTCCATATGACTAAAATATTACTTTAAATAGAATTATGAGAACGCAAAATTGCCAAAAAATATGAAGATATTATAAAGGAAAACTCTAAAAAAAATTCTAGGGACTCTTTGGACTTCTTTTCAGCTGTTTTCTTCTCCAACCTATATATTTTTTTATATTCTACATTCTAAGAACGTGCCACGTGCACATAAATCCATTTAGTGTAAAATAAAAAAACAGGGAGATAAAATTTTTTAAAATATGACTTCGGTGTGTTTGCTATAACACTATAATAAAACAAGGAAAAGGATATAGATAGGTAGAGGGTTGTTGACCTCGGCGATGTGTACAAAATGGTAAAAGTCATAAATATACACAATCTAAAAATAAAAAAAGGTATTACAAAATGTCAGTTATAAAAGTTTATTACTGTTGAATCAAATGGAGAACAGAATTCAGGTAGTTTTAGTTTGTTACTAAATATTTTTCTGGCGCAACTGCTATTTTGAAAAATCGGAGAATCATCGATTAATCGGTCGATCAACGGTTATTGTATCGACTGTTTTTACGGTCGGTTGGTGCAACCGGGCATTAATTTTGCAGAGCAAAACATCTCGATCAGGCAGGCTCTAAATGCTTTTTGGTACATAAAGTCAAGAAAACATTGTTGTATATTTTATAATTGCAAAGCGCTTTCGGCTATTAAGCCATCTTCAGTGCGATTCCTGCAAGTAAGTAATAATAGTTGGAAATATGTAAAATAAGAAATTATTAAAGAATTAGGTACTTACTCGTCAAGTATATAATACAAGAAACCTAATTAAAGGTCGACAACATATTAACGTCACAATGATAAAATTCTTTAAAAAATTACATTAAATTTAAATTTAAATTTAAAATATTCCCCTGATTGGGGTAATTTTGGTACATAAGATGCAGATACATACACAACGATTTTCAGCCAGAGGGAGAACTAGAGATGGTTGGGATATTCAAAGAGCTGACGAGGTACACAAAAGAAGACAACAGGATAATATACCAAACACCTTGGAAACAAATACAGAACCACCGATAGGAAGCAAACTCCGACAACTCCTTACAACCTTCCACGACTGTGCGTTTAAGAGCGCTAAGGCGTGCATATGCGCAGTCGTTGGTTGTTAGCTCTAAAAGAAAACGAAGGACCACTCATGCTAATGGTACCCATTCACTAACAGGTCGCCTGCAGGCCGTCGCCTTGAGGTAGCTTGCCTTGAGGGCAATTTTCTCCATACACACGCCGGCCGACGACAGGTTGGGACCTGCAGTCCTACGAAACCTCACTGTGTGTGGCGATTCATCGTCATTCTCGGCCCGAAGGCGTGATCTTTAGCGCAGTTAAAATTTGGTCTGCAGATCAACATATTTTTTGGCTTGGTCATTTTACTAATAATTATAAACATGAGCGAAAATACGAGTTTTAATAGTTTTTTAAAAGTCTTATCATCCATACGAAGATAATTTTTTAAATCGTCTGTATTAGATTTTCGCAGTTTTTTAATAAGGCTTAAGTGAGACAATTTTTTTTTTGCTGAAGCCAATCTTTTACCCAAAATCGTTTTCTCTGTCTAACTGGTTTTTCCATTAATAACAAAAGTATTAATAAAGCAGCCAATTTTCTGTGTTTCCTTAAGGAATTCATTTTCTCGGAGATCACTTTCGACCTCTGGATCAACTACAACTCAGTGTGTAGAGAAATTTGAGATCGCCTTCAGGCCACGACCTGGAGGGCCGATGCCTGAAGATTTTACCTTAAAATCGGACTGAATAATGTGTGGCCTAAATCGGCCGTTACCTGTCGACATGGACGCCAGTTCACGGCCTGCAGGCGACCTGTTAGTGAATGGGGACCATTAGGTGGAGCGGATTTTAAAATGAGGCTCGGAAAGCAGCTGTTAACACAAGTGAACCGACATAACATCAGGGACAAGGGAATATAGCCTCCTGAGTGAGAAGGACACACCTAGGTTGCCTATAAACTATTGAAGGTCATCTGATGAGCGACATTTCTTCACTTAACGTACCTATATTAATTATGAATGAACTGCAAAAAAAAAATAAACGTCAGTACAGTGTTGCAGCTACAACACCTTGAAAGAAGTGAGGTGAAATATTTGTTTTAAAAGTTTGCAAGCTTTTCACTTTATATCAAAATCACTATCGTCAACTACCTACTGTTCAATTTTCATCTACATCGATTATCGATAAGTTAACGCGTCAAAGTTCGGTTTACGCTGTTGCGTTAAACCAGAATGAAGAGAAAATATGGAATGTTGTATATCAACTGTGACAGGTACTTTGGGTAAAGTAGCAAGGAATAATGTGGGAAGATATTTTAATAAAAGCCAAAAAGTAAAAGAGCTCACTCGAAGTATTAATTTTTAAGCTTTAAGAGTGTAATTAAAAAGTATAAATCATTCGAGATTGAAGGAAATGGGCGTGGAAAAGGTTGAAAATATTAAGGACGATGTAATGAATACGGGAAGGCGTAATATTAGATATTTTATCCACTTTCTTACATCGAGCTAGATGTGGTTTATACAATTTCCTCAATATGTTATTTTCAATAGACATGTTTTTTTGTTTATTAGACTTAACAATCTGGTTTTACATGAAATTTGACGAAAAAGTTGATGTATTTTAGCGCCATGGACAGCGGCTGAATTCATCAGTTGTCTTGTCATCGTTAATGGCCACTTGCACCGACTATTTTAAGTGAAGCTTATGGTTAAGGGCCGCTTGAAGAGGCTTACAAAAAAACTCAAATTCTGTTGATAATAATTATGTAGTTACTCACTTAATACTTTGCCAAACCAAGTTCACAGACCTTGTGTTTGATACATCTGTCGCTAAATTATAAAACCAAGATTATATAGATACATTCTTGTGATATGCTTTTAGGAACAACAGCCTTAGTCCTATCAACCAGTTGCTAACATGCAAATTGAAGTAGCTACAGATAGCAGAACCATAGCAAAAGTATCCAGGAAGTTAGCGACATTGTATCTCAGATTTATCAAAATGCCAACAACACAAAGAGAGATCCTGCCATGCCAAGAAAAATTTTATTCAATGTTTAGATTTCCACGTCAGACACAAACCAAACAAATGCCATAAATTAATAATGACAATAATCGTATATGAAGTCGAAAGACTGTTACCAATCACTTAAATTAAACTGAAAATTTCCTAGAATTTGCATTGATGCCAAACTGCTTGGCTACTTAGCTAAGCCGACCTATAAGCTGTATTCCACGTTTACCTGAGATTAATTGAGTTACTCAGTTAGTCTCAGTAAATAAAGAAAAAGTATATGTTCTTTCAATATGGCTCGAGTTGAGTACAATGTGAGACTAACTAAGAAAATGTCTTCCCCCCTTACCCCAATCGAGCTAGCTTTTCATAGAACTTAGAAGTGAGTTAAAAACTTTTTGCGATCTGTACCTGATGTCACATGTCACATCTATCTTAAAAATGTGGTTAATGTTTTTTTAAATAAGAATTGCTTTATGGAACTTTCAGGAACCATTGCCTGTTGAAAATAAACTGGTGTATAAACTAAATTTATGTGGTATAATCCGAGGTATAAACATTAGAGGTTATGTTATTGACTGTCATGCATTCTTTTTGGATATAAATTTGCCTCAATTCATCTTACTTCATCTCAGCTCACTTTGTATTAATTATTCTTACAAGTGAGTCAGTCGACTGGTAAAAAGAATCTAGCTATAGTTGACATGATGCAAGGGTTATATTCTTAAGAGAGGCTTAGATTTCAAGCTCTACTTAGTTAAGTACACTTAAACAGTGAGTCGGTGCAAATGGCCATAAGTAAAGTATATCTAGTTGAGTTAATTTGTATTTCATCAATATTAGGTAAATAATTATTGATAATTAATAAAGTTATACATATACGGAGCAAAAAATTCTCCAATATATGCAATAGTTTTTCTTATAAAAACCAGTTATTTTTTTTCAAAGCCACAAGTTCCGCTTCTGTTTAATTCAATGGATAACCGACCAATCTCAAATTAATGAAATTAACGTCGATTAAGGCTACATACTCGTAACACTTAAGTATTTCAGTGCAAAATTGCGCACTAAATGCTTTTGCTTATTTAACATAGAATTACTATAATTATTCGTTCAACTTCCGTTACGACCGCCATTTGCTCATTTAAATTCAAATACTCATATCCTAAGTAGCTAGTATTTATCAGATCCATTATCCAGGACCGTATTTTAGATGATTTCTTGGAACCTGACACGTTGGCGATTGCAGGTTTGTTCTCACAGAAAATATCTGACAAGTAAAGTTTGGCAAGTTTATCTGAAGCTACGGGACATCGGTAAGAGGCGAGGAAACAAATGTCTCTGACAATACCAACGCCACTAGATAAATCAATATCTGTGAATTGACGAAGTGAGAGGGAAGAACACACGCACGCGCTTGCCAATAAGAAGTTAGCTGGTCAGGCTTTTCAATAAAAATCACCAATTATGTAATTTGGAGGGTGTGGTAATTAAGGTTTTCGTACAACGCTGCCAGAGCATGAAGAAGCCCATAACAAATTTGGAAAATTTGTTAATAATAAAAAGTCCCTTTTCTAATTATCATCACTACACACTCAGCACTTTGGCTTTTTCATAGTTAAACGTGGCAATATCGAATGTTTTCGGCTGCATTCCTTTCACGGCTTTAGGTAAACTTGCCAAAGTATAATAGACAGTTTTCAAACCAATTAAACCAATCAGAAATCTTTGTGAGAACGCTTTATGTTCCTTGCGCTGAGTCCGGATTGTCAAAAACTGTCTGCGATGCTTGTGAGAACAAACTTCGCTTCGGCAGAATGTGTTACAGTAGCCCAATTTTGCGATAATGTGGTCATACCTATATAGATGAAAATTCAAAGTATCCTTCCCACATCTGGGCAGAGCATTCATCATCATTATTAAAAACCACTAATGGCTGAGAAGCATTTCACTCGGAATATAATTAATCGTTCAACTCATCGCATCTAAATATAAATCAAATTTTGAGTGGTTTATTAGACTTTCAAATAAACACATACATTTAACATCAAGAGTTGTCTTTAAGTAAATTACTAACGATTTAAAAAAATTTAATCTGTGATAATTTTGACAAATATGTGAACGTTCGATGGTATTATTCAATGTGGGGTGATTGTTAAATAAAGTGTTTTACAAAACTTTATGTTCCCTTTATCTTATATCAAGATTACTGTATGTTTTACCGATATAAACTGACTAAAATAAGAACGATTGTTGTTATATATACCTGATGTTTATAAAAAATATATTTCATTTGCAAAAGAAGACTTGAAACAACAAGTATTCATAATGAATTCAATGATTTGTATTTTATAATTCAACACTAAACAGAACAAGAAATCTAAAATGCAAACTTACATTCAAAGCCTTTATAGAGAACGGTTTAATTTTGCTTGAAAAGAGAGAGAGAACGTCGTATCGTATACACCATATGTTCACCTTCCTTGCACAAATACACTACTGTTGCCAATCGAACATTCATATATTATACAAAGTGTCATTAGATTCCTATACATTCCAGTCTCTAGATCTCTACCATTTATTGCTTAGTAGGTAGCCAAGAAGTCGACTGTAAGAGCAAGAAGCAGATGTACTGCTTACGTCAAAAGACAATAAACTCTCATACATTCGACGTCTCAACAATTCATGGTTTAATTACAATTACAGTGGTGTGCAGACGAAGAGAGGTATCTTTTAGACAATAAAAATTTATTATGGTTATTAGTGAGTTGTTAAATTAATTCACTGTTTTAAGGAATATATTTTCAAGAAGATTTGCATAGGCGTGCGCAGACTTTTTTCATTAGGAGGGGCTAAATATCAAATCGGAATCTTTTGATGGAAAAACAAAGACCCGTGCCCGCGGAAACATTGCTTTTGCTTATTGCCTGCGGCCTTGGGCTATTATCAAGCAACACACTTTCAGCATTCTCTATGACAAAATTATCTCGGTATAATCAAGACCCTAGGGGTATTACTACTGAAAGTACTATTTACTCATTTTTATCAATTAACTGATACCCAAAAATATTCACTCTCTCCATTTTCTAAAAAATAATACGACAGCTGCTCAAGATTCTCAAGAATTCTCCTAGGAATAATGTACGCTCCGCTTGAGGCTAGATATTATACCCATATTTTTGTTACCTCTCTTTCTATTTTCACTTTTTCTAAAGCATCCGTTGCTTGCCATTCATCCTAATGACATGAAAATAGATTTTATATTACCTTCCATCCTGCGAAGACTGCAATTCTAAGAACCGAAAATCATTGTATACCGAACCATAATAAACTGCAGCTAAGTCAATAAAAACCTTTTCAGAATATACCTTTTATTATAAAGGTTCAGCATAGCTCGCGTCTCACGTACGCCATAGGCGTACCAATTCTAAAGTCTGAGGGAACCACACAAGAGTAATCATGCGTGACATTATGTCGTATAGCACTTTTGTGCTGGCTCTGATGACAGTGACACACTATAGTCGTTTCGTTCTCAAGAAAACCCGCTAAAAACAAAATCAAGTGAACATTGAATGATCTAGGCAAGTGGATCGGAACGTAATGCGAGTCGTCTAATACGCAGCTCACTTAGATCACGCGTGGTCTTTATGTTATTCTTAGGATCAGCCAGTAGCCATTTACCCAGTTATACTGAAGAAATATATAATTTTAGATACAAATTAAGTAAAATATCTCGATTTACCCGCTACTGTTCCATCCATATGTCTAACTGCATCTTTTCCTTTGTGGTATATGGACAATGGACTGTTATTCTTATACATAACCTCATTGTTTGGTCCTACAGAATCGAGATTACTAACACTCGAAAATAAAAGCACCCAAAGAACGGATCCACTAGACTTCGCTTTGCTCATTCGTTTCGAATTTTGAAATCACATATAATACCTATTCTGTTATTGTTTGGTCGACAGTAGTCCTCGAAAAAGCCATGTATCTTCACTTCATTATATGATCGTTGACAGATTTAAGTACCCGAATGGGTGAATACACTAAAGGAATGCGTTTTTAAAGAGTCTTTGGGGCGATTATAATTTGCAATCACAATTGGCAGGTAAATGGATTTGTAGATATACGAAATATAGAAAATATAGAAATCAACTTTTGAATATTTCGAAATAGAGGAGTTCAGTCTAAGGTCAGTATGGCCAACAAAAAGTGTTCTTTCCTGACAAGAATGGAAGTTGAGGTCTACCATTCAAAACAGAAGATTTTTGCATGTTTTTTATCATTGCGAACATCTATATTGCTTTATTGAAATAATGAATACACCCCCGAAGCGTATATCTTGAAATTTAAAATGACTTTTTAGCTGAATACTCAACATATAGGTGGCCAATAATTCTAGGAACTCTTGGCATGTCACCATTTCATTTCTGTTATCCGACACTCGTTATGTCAGATGTCAGTGGAAAAAGTAATTAGAAAAATAGAGATACAACTAACTAGAAATGCTACAAAAATCTAATCGAAAATGGACATACACAATAGACTACACGCATATTTCATATTGAATATTAATTTATAATAGTAAATATGATATCAAAAATTACTAATAATAGGAAATAAACCAGTTTCCATTGGAAATTACTCCCAAATTTTAAAATAAAATTCCAATTTCAATGCACTTTCCGACCACAGCCCGAGGATTTATGAACGCTACCGATGATACGTGTGATGTCATATCTGTTGTGTTTACTTATGTCAATATGGCCGGTATTGCATTATGTTATGTGTAGTTGTGTGTTTATATTGTATTTTAATCAACTATTATTTGTTGAATAGATGAGGCTTTTACTTGATGTAGATCCATAATAAATTATGAAATCAAACAATTTTATTTTGTTAAATCTACATTATATTTAAGCTTGAAGTGACGCGTTTCGCTAACACAGTAGCTTTTTAAATATAATGTAGATTTAACAAAATAAAATTGTTTGTCCACGACCACCTAATAATAAGTCAATATTTTACCTCCTAACTAAAGGTATATGGTACCCATATATCAACTGTCGTGAATTATGGTTCATAATACACTGTAGTGTATTATGGTTCATAATTCACGACTAGAGATGGGGGTACAATATGAAATAAACTATTGAATCTGTGTATTTTGTTCAGGAAATTTGTTTCTGACATATATCGTATCTATAAAATATTGTAATTTTTAGTATTGATACTTTTCATAACGATATTTTCTAATATTAAGTATTTTAAAACAATATATTTATAACGGTACGTTGTATTGATACTTTCTACAGTATCGCCCATCTCTATATATGTCAAATTATTTGAAGTAGATGCCACAACATTTTGAGGTTAGTAATATGCCAAATCGCTACTGACTTTTATTTATTAATAAATAAATTAAGTGTCGTGGACAAAGTATGTGACTTGCGCCCCTCGCCTGCGGCTCGTGACGCAAACGTCACCCATCGTGAATTATGGCTATCATAAATTGTTCGTTTAATAATATACTATTAATTTCATAATTTAACTATTAATTGCTTCATCGACGTGAAAATATCATTTATATGTTTGTTTGAGACCATAACGTGTTTGTGTGTGCTTTTTTTATTTCTAAAAGTCAACGTAAAGTGGAAAGTTGTCACAAATATTCGATATTTCCGAGGATATTTTAAAACTTTTGGAAGAATATATTTTATTTACTGGTTCAGTGTTCAGTGTTCAGTGACGATTCTTTCATATTTTGTGAGTGAAGATATGGCTAGCGAAGGTTTTGTAAAAGCACAAACTGATAACTTGCCCAAAGTAGACTCATTTATGCTGCTTGAATTTATGAAGTCAAACAGCTGCTTTGATGCAGAGGAAATAAGAGGAGTTAAAGCATTATCGTAAGTACGATTTAAACTATGTTTTATTTATATAATATATACCAACCATATTTCGGTGTGTGGGCGTAAGAAAATGATGTTTCTATGGTTGATTCCTAGACATATAGGTACATAACCTCAAACTATTTGAGAATGAAAATTAACAGCATAGAAGTAGGTACCTACATTAAAATGGTCTTCACAATCAAAAGTAATGCCATTCTCTTAAGTGTATTTTTGCTTGCGCCACCAGGTAAAGTAACAAATATTTTGTCTGGAGTTTTAATAGACGTTGATTTACACACTGGAACAATGCAATACTTGGAATACAAAGTTTTTTTTCCGCTTTATCCATTTTTAAAGCTTTCAGAAACAAATTAGGTCACAAGAACTCAGAGCGTGATACACGAATAGGAACGTAAATAAATGACGTGACACCATGGGGCAGCCATCTTTATGACGTGAAGCGCGTTTTGGCAGACTTTCAAATTTTATGATTTTTAAAGTCGTTTCAAAAGTGAGGTTTATATATTTTTTTAAAAAATAGGCATGAGAGGTTTTAGGAGACCTGATAAAGCGTCAATTCCCACCAATAGCAAAATTTATGCTTGAACCCTATTAAACGAATATCAACAAAAATAAATATAACTGACATTTGACATAACCAGTGACAAAATAACAGAAATGAAATGGTTACTTGCCAAGAGTTCCCAGAATTATTGGCCACCGATATGTTGAGTATTCAGCAAAAAAAACATTTTAAATTTCAAAGTTTACGCTTCGGGGGTGTATTCATTATTTTAATAAACCCATATAGATGTTCGCAATGATAAAACACATGCAAAAATCTTATGTTTTGAATGGTAGACTGTAACTGTCATTCTTGTCAGAAGAAAACCACTTTTTGTTGGACACACTGACCTTAGACTGAACTCCTCTATTGAAGCTAGATTTTGAGAATTTTTGAAAAGGATTTTATGAAAAAGTCAAAAAAATTGCCCAATTGCACGGATTTTAGTTCAATCCAGGATGAATTAACTCAGAGTTATATTTTACTCGTGTATTAACTGCTTCTGATTTTGGACAGTAGTCAAAGCAACTTAGGTTAGGTTATCCCAGATAAAAGCGACAACAGTAAGCGGCAACACCGCCTTTTCTAGGGAATTTTTGTTCAATTGGTTGTTGTCTTGTAGTTGGCCATCTGACAGTTTCAAAATGTGTTACTTTCCGTAATTTATCGTTGTTTTTTGTTCTAGTTTCATTTCTTGATTATTATTATTTCCATGCCTTCGAAATACATTTTTTGATTCTCTATGTATCTTTTACGCATTATTATTTGTGTGGGATAGTCTATAATTAGAGTTAAAAAATATCTTAAAATCTCAAAATATAAATAACTACCCACAATAATAAACTTTCTGACGAGAAAAAAATTGTACCGTCTTTTCAATAAAAAAACTCAACCAATTAACAACAAAAGCGACGTAGCTAATTTTCCTGTATGAGTAGATGGCGCATTATACGATGAAGAGCACTTATTTTCGGAAAATATATAAAAATGAATTACTATAAACTTCCGAGTGCTCTTCTAGAAGCTCTTAATGGAAAGAGAAGCAAAAAGTCGCCGTAAAATCCATCTGTTTATTAATATCATGATTCATACACTCTCTCGACTCAACTGAACTACTTACTCAAAATAACCCTACTTTTTCCAGCTCACAATAAATAGATCTGTCAACGTAATGAGGTCCGAAATTTACGATCTTCGCTAGTTGATAACTACTACTGCATGTTCTACAAATATCTATTTTAGTAGCAAATGAATATTTATCATCTGTCCAAAAAAAAAAAAAAAAAAAAAAACACATGTTATGGGCGGTTTTTTCTTGTTGGGGACGTTCACGTGTGTGGTATTTTGGGGTGTTGATATTGAATTTAACAAGAATTTCCTGGGATTGGTCTAATTGAGGGTGTGTAGGTCACGTGTAGGGGAAATTAGATTGATAGAAGGCAATTTATTTCTACAGTGTGAAGCAAAACAAGCATACAAAACTGTTAATGACATGACTCAGTCCTAAAGACATTCGTTTTATACCCTATTTTAGTTAAAATACACTTTTCTCCATTTTCAGTAGCTTTAAGAAGATACTGGAAATTGCGGTTAAAGATCAAATAATGAACTTCGTATCTCAAAAAAATTTACTGATTCAGGAACAGTCAGGTTTCAGGAAATTGCACTCATGCGAAACTGCGCTGTAATTTCTAGTTTCTTCTTGGAAGACAGAAATAGTTAAGAAGGGGATTATTGGTGTGGTATTTTTGGATTTTAAGAGAGCATTTGAGACTTTAAACTGCGTAAGTATGGTTTTGTGAGTAAAGTATTGGATTGGTTGACGTCTTATCTTGAAAATAGAAAACAGTCTGTGAAGTATAAGAGTTCATTCTCAGAAATGGTAGATATGGACCAAGGAGTTCCTCAAGGTTCCGTTTTGGAGCCATTACTTTTCCTACTGTACATTAATGACAGAGTGAGGCATGTTGTAAGGTGTAAAATTGAATTATTTGCAGATGAGATGAGAGTATTTGAGTTTAAATATTTGGGAGTAATGTTAGATCCAGAATTAAATCTACATGAGCATTGTAAGGACATAGAAAGAAAAATTGCAAGTAAAATTTATTTTTCTAAATAGAGTGGTTAGTAAAGTTTCTGAATTTGCAAGACTGACTATATACAGGTCAATCATGTCGCCCCATTTTGACTATTGCAGTACACTGATATATTTTGCTGGTAAAAACAATCTCAACAGATTGCACAAGCTGCAGAATAGGGCAATGAGGGCGATACTTAAATGTAATAGGCGCACCTCCATTGAATATATGATGGATACATTATCAATTATGTCTGTTAAACAACGACTGACGTTAAATTTGTTGATATTCATTTTTAAACTTAAGAATAAGAAACTACCGAGTTATCTTTGTGACCAGATGACATATATTTCGGACATTATGCATATAACACAATAAATAGTGCACTTAATCTGTATGTTGATGCTGACTACGTGGGTATTGACTCGCTGTTTACTTCTGGGCTAGTATTATTTAATAGCTTACCAAATACACTTAAGGAGTGTCATACGTTGGGATCATTCACAAGAAAAATAAAAGAATACGTACGTGAAAATGTCCCGATTAAATGAGACTTTTTATATTATAATAATTATATTCGAAATGTTTTCAAAAAATTTGTATTTTAAGTGATTTTTTTATTATTTCTTTTAATTACGTTTCATCTTTAACTGTTTATATTATATACCATTATATACTTTTTTGATTTATACATGTACAAGAGCAAGTTCTGCTAATATAGAGTGTTAATAAATAAAAAAACTATTTTATTGATGACGAAATTATTTCGCGAGGGGCATTAGGTGCGAGGCTTATAAATATCTTCACCACCATGGTGTGTATACAATTTTCTTGACTAGCCAAATTTGAGACAAAAATTGAAAATAATCCACAAACGCACCACAGGAAGCGTTTACTCCGTCGTCTGACTGACAATTACACTGTCAGTTTTCGTTAAATTATGAACGTACTCGTTATATCATCAGTCATTTTTGGTTGAGCGCGAATTTTAAACTAATGGCATTTTTATTCAAATAATTTCATCTTGAATAGTGAATAAATTCCTTGGATGAACGGAGACGCTTATGGTTTACTACCTGACTAGCATCTGTGACCTTTTCGCGTGCTGTCAGACAATAAGAAACATACTATAATGGCATTTTTATTCAAATACTTTTATCTTGATAGGTAATTTCAAGCAGCAAATATGTTGAAGACAATCTCCTGGGTATACAAAAGTATGTTGCACAAGTTTTTCTTGAATTACTATCTCTTAATTTTCAAAATATTTTCATTGGTTTATTATTGATCTAGGTTAATAATAGAGAAAATTATTACCCACTAATAAAGAAATTCAAATTCTCAGTTGGCTAAAGGAAGCAATAATTGTTAACTTCACAGTAGGTAGTGGAAAAAATATATTTATTTTAAACTTATGACACTTTCCTGTCTAACTAGATATATGTTAATTCCAGTTCCAATTATTTTTATAAATTTTGTAAGATAAAGTTATATATTTTAATCGTTTTTGAACTACTGCTGTCTTTTCGCAGTTATCTTTGTGTTGGCAAACCTGTTCGGTGCTCGTAAACCTTCAAGGCCGACTGGTGAAATGGTAAAAGATAAAACAATTGCTTCATGGACTACAACACTATCACCATCGATAGGCGAAGTATGTTCTTTTTTAACATCGATTGCGATGTATACAGGATGGCCTGTTAGTTTGTGGAAGTGCAATAACACATATCCGTCTCGGTTAGGCTGAACACCCAGTATATCTCAACATTTTTTTGTATTTCTCATCCTAAGTAAGCTATTGCACTTACTAATGGGCCACACTGTATAAAAAAGCGCTTTTAACGGTCTGAGCTCTTAATTATTTTCAAAATGCAGCCAATTCAGTTTGAAAATCAAGTTGATTATCAGGGTGAATTACTAATTAGTCTACCGCAAATAAAAAAGTCTGGAATCCATTAATACGTTCTGACAACTGACAGTTGTAATGAACCACATCATCATTTCGTTCGGAAAATGTAGTAACGCGGCTCTGACTACTATACGTGCGTTTTTTCCATCAGTAGTTTAATTAATTTTTCCACAAAGATAAATAAAAATCGATATAATACGTTAATTCGACAAGAGATCGGTTAAAAATTAATTATCAGAACAGAAGTTCATGCTTTTATATTGTTTTCGGATTAATTCATCATTGTAGAATCACAGTATAGAAACGAACCAGTATGTTATCTCGTGACGCTACACTGCCGAGCTCTCTGTGGCCTTCAACGTCGTTCGGATATGGTTCGGATGACTATATCATCCGGCGGCCAGTGCTGTGCTGCGATCCAACCAAAGTGCCAGCGGTGAATTTGCGAATAAAATTATTCATTACAGCTTATATTTTTACGGGTTTTCGGTATTATTTTTATAGTTTATGAGCATTTTTTGCAATGGATACCATTAGAAAAAAGAAAACGGGTAGTGTATGTAGTTCGTGGATGTAACAATAAATATTATAATTGTGATGGAAAATTCCACCGTTTTCCAAAGGATTCAGAAAGGTAAGAAACTGTTAGTATAATACTTTATCATTTGATCTTCATATTACATTTATGAGCCTTAGTTTCATGCATTGATTTAATTTGTTGTTTTTGTTTCAGAGCTAAAGTTTGGCTCGAAGCATGCGATAGGCCTGACTTGATGCCAAAAATAGAAACTCTATACAATAGTAGTAATCGTTTATGTGGTGCTCATTTTTAACCAGACATGATTATGCAACCTCATAAAAGAAAACTTCTTTTAAAAAAGGCTATTCCAACAATATTCCTTTCATCAAATACTGCAATGCCTAAAGACTTTCACACAAATGATTTATTGGAAAAGAATTTTGTTCGCTACTTTTGTGGTTATTTAATTGAAACATGTTTGGAAATTCATACATGCAGCGTATGTGAGACGTATTCACAAGCGTATCAGAATTTAGACGATTCGTCTTTATACTGTTACCTTAGAGCTTATGAAAATACGAATAAGGATACTTTTGGAAACTTGAATATGCCGCATGAATCTTTTGTACAATACATCTCATTATTAGAAACATTATTCCAAATGACTTTTGAGAAAGTTGCTACGGAAGATAATATTGTTGAATCACTCATAAATTTTAGTCAAACATCAGAGTTTGTACATCCTTGTGTTGATTTTCCAATAAAATATTTGATGAAACTTTTCTTCAGGGTGACACATTAAAATTTATCAATGAAAATTTTAAAAATCATAACAAAATGAAAATTGTAATATGGAAGAACCAATAAATATTTTGTATAAGACTATTGTTTTATTAACTCATCAGTGTACTGTTCCACAATATTTAAGAAAAAAACATTTAACACGTTCAAGTCATTTTAAAACGTATGCACCTACGCCTATGGTAAAATGAATCGTAAAGCGATCCGTTCAAGGTTATCAGAAGCTCTGGCAATTTAAGAATGAAATTTATGAGAGTTATACTACTGGTTCGTTCCTATACGGTAGGGCCTAATTCCATTTTCCGACTTGAAAATTCAGTCTAGGTACAGTTTTAAACTGAGCAGCCTGAAACTTTAGCATCAACTCAACTGAACATAATAGTTAATTTTTAAATTTTATATTTATTGGCAGTCTTCAGCTCTTACAGCAAAATGAGCTGCAAAATTGAGTATATTTGAACGTTCTTGCGACGACCACTTCATAATCGTCGAGTAGAACGAAACAAAAAGCCAAACTGGGGGAGGAAAGAAGTCTCTAGAGTGACCGAGCAAACAAAATTAAAGCGGTCTTACAAAAATAAATATATACTTTTCAGTTCTCCATCGCGTACTTAGGAAAAAAGAGTTTCATTTGAATGAATACAAAAATCGCTAATTAGTTTAACGAGCTGTGGCTATTTTAATTATAGAAATAAAAAGACGGAAACCAACTTAATAATTCAGCCATTCAGCTAATTTTAAATACCTACACCGGAAATAGTAATGAATGAATTTAAACCATACTACGAAAATTCCTCTTCAAGCTTGTCGATACGATCTTTGATTTAAAGAAAATAAAATCAAAGTGGTTAGTATGTACTGATAATCACGAAATTTGAGAAGAGTTATGAATGTGTTAGATGATAGACGAGACCGGTGAAGGCAATGAAGGAGCAGAAAGAAAGGCATAGAAGATAATAAGGATAAGAGCAAACCGAGGAGCAAACACTAGGAACCTTGGGCTGGGACGTTATGCTAACAAGAGTGCTTCCATTTAAGTACTTGTAAGCTCTAACAGAAGCAGAGTAGAGCTTTTATTTCCTGCACATATGTTCACTAACTTTGTCCATTTTGTGCAGACGCTCCCTCAGGGTGCAGTGTCCAACAGCCTGGACGAAAGTTCTTTGTCCACCTTATTCAGTAAACTCTTTGTATGGACGTGTCCTTCTGTCAGCCTCTATTTAAGTTAGTGTTCCTTAACTAGCCAGTGCGCCTCCTCTTATGTAATACTTTGTGCCAGGACGTCCTCCCCAGGTTTTGCCCATTACTCTTCTGCACTGCCAGAAAAGACTTGTCTCCCTGGAAGTAATTTTTTTCTAGATGTGTCTTCAAGTTCAGTTTGGAATCAAGGGTCACTCCCAGATATTTAACTTCTTCGTATATATCTAATTCTTCTCCGAACAGCTGTAGTCTAGCAACTAGTTTTTTTTACTAACTGGAAGGGATTGTTTGAGGCATAGTTTCTTCACAGAGCTTCTTACATGACATTCATGATTACCTATGGGAATTTCCCATTGGTGACAATCACTATGTCATCCTGCGTCCGCCATATGCCTTGATCATTGAACCTGTATGTGGGGGAGGTTTGAAAAATAACACGAGACTTTAAAAACAGAACAATTTAACATAGAGTGCCGTTTCTCTCCACAGGAAATCTGTATTCTAATTTTCTATTAAACCTGTTAACTCATACCAATCTTTGATATGAATAAATAAAAATATTATTCAAACTGCTGGATTAATACCGCTTTAATCGAATAACACGATATGTTTCTCACCTGCACATAATGAAAACAGTTACAGCTTTCATAATATCCTCATTTAGATGCGTTATTACCGTTCATTATAAGCAATTCTTCTTACCTGTAACAAAGAAACGTAACTTTAATCGAGAGAAATAAATTTTAATTCCGATGTGTATTAACGACCTATTAAAAACTCTTAAAGTGAATTGAAAATTATAGTTATATAACTGTATTTTGAGAGAAAGATATACATTGAAAATATTGATATTTAAAAATAATTGCTATAAATGTAGCTTTTTGAAAATTGTTAAGAAAGTTGTTGATTGCTCGATAATACAAATTTTGTTGTGTGGAAACTAGCCCGTAATTAGTTATACCTTTTTGTCTCCCTACCAGGAGGTGCCTTCCACCTCCTTCTAAGAACCACACGCCTCGGTATTTCAAGCAGAGGTCTATGCAATACTTGCATGTGCAAGGGCAAATAATATAAGAGCCTACAGCAACAGGCAGATCAGGATCTACAGTGACAGTCAAGCTGCCCTTGAAGCACTTCAGAGCTATGGGGTGACAACTTGGCTAGTATGTGAATGCGGCGAAGAACTTAGAAGACTGGCGACTCGGGACAGTGTAACACTGGAGTGGGTCCCAGGTCATAAAGGAATCGCTGGTAATGAAAAAGCTTACGAACTCGCAAGAGCAGGATCGTCAACTCTGTTGAACGGACCCGAGCCTGCTGTGGGCATCCCCAGATGCTTAATGAGGTCATGGTTAAAAGGGTGGATGAAAGAACAACACAATAAACACTGGAAAAATACGCCCAGGTGAATACACGGGAAGAAATTCATAAAATAACCATCAGAAAAAGTAGCGAAAGAACTGCTCCCAATAAGCAGGAAAAAACTACGCATCATAACAGGGCTATTTACGGGACACATTCCTACAAAGGAGTACCTAAACAAAATAGGGCTGTATAACGGAGACCTTACATGCAGAAGATGCAAAGAGGATACCGAAGCAGCTCTGCATATATTATGCAACTGTGAGTCGCTGGACCACAGAAGGCAGAACCCAAATGACTCCAGAAGACTTCTACACTCAACCAGCAAAGAACCTGTATGAGCTAATACAGGGAGCGGATTGGCTGAATAGGTTGTAGTCAGAACACTAGGAGTATCCACAATATGCCCAGGAGGCTGAGGTGGTGCCGGTGAAGGGACGGCTCCTTAACAAAAAAAAGGTCCTTACTTTCAAAGTTGTATTATCAGATTTGACACACCCTCCTCAACAAATTTCAATCTACCTCAAGTGGCTGCCACTATTTTCCAGTTAATAAGCCAACCATTTACCTCCTAGACTAGATTTTATGTTATAAAATCTGCTGAAACATAAGCCCAAGTGCAAAAGCACCAGTATTCTAGGTGGAAATCCAGGTTTCAGAAGATCCTCAAACTCTCTGTATACTCTCTGACAGTCAGGCAGCACTGAAATCTCTACTATGTCCCCAGCAACGTTATTCTTCGGTGGTAACGAAGTGTAACGGCTAGGTGGGATGGGATGGGGTGGCGTATTTATGGAAACCTGAGTATAAAATATTGGAATGTCTCTGTAACGAAATTCTGAGATTTTCGAAACCAGCAGCACCAGTATTTACTACATTTAACAACCAAAAAAATCATATGAACATATGGATAGCCTGGCCACAATAAAATCTCTTCCGGCATATACATATAATACCACCATCAAATCAAATTGAAACATGGTTTGTTTTCTTTGAAGTTCGGTAACGATCCCAACTCTGGGTAATAACGACTCCCATTATTCAAATACCTACCAGTGATTATTATGCCGTTACGATTATAATGATATTAATATAATTAACCAAAGTTATTCTAATAATAGGGCATTTTTCATAACCTATATGATGCAACCTTGTCAATAAATAGCAGGTAATCAATTTGGTCGACGACCTTCGCTAGAAGAAGAAAAAGAAAGTATTCCAACGGAATATATTTTCGATGAGTCACGGTTAAAAATTTGAGGGTCTTGGAATCCGGATAGTTATTTCAAAACTGCATAAAGCTACCAGTTTTACCTTAATTGCATGGTAAACATATGGAATTTTTAATGTGGAATGTTATTTTTTATTATACAGAGTGTCAAATTTGAAACTTCTAATGGACCATATCTCGGAAACGGCAAGAGGTGTCAAAAAAACCCTAAAAATTGGTTCTATGGTAAAGGTACAAACATTTAAATGGCAATTGTAGATTTTCTGCACTACCCTTTGAAACCTGGCTTTTTATTTCTTCCAATAATATACACAAACAACTCAAAAATACAACAATATTCGCAAAGTGAATCAAATTAACTAACACAATACCCAACCTATGTATAGTTTGTTCAGCCATCCTTTGCCGTTACGTCATACATTGTCCAGCTTGCTCTCTCATTCATGAAATGGATTGGTCATTAACGTATTTCTTATCTAAGGTCGACATAAATTTTATCTGTTACTTTTGACAATTCAGTTGTCATATTTTGAAAACAATTCTTAACATATATGCCATTGATTATGATTTTGAGGTTAAGTGTAAAATAACATTCAACAAATATAAGACATACGTAAAACAGCGGAATACCGTCACCGATTATGTCATAACGGCAAAGGATGGTTGAACAAACTATACCTTCCCAACCACAAAAACAAAATTGATAGCTGAGGTTTTTCATTGGATGTTTCGTCCTCGGCCCTAGAAACTGGCCATCCACTTGGACAAATACTGCCAACCTAATTCCAGACTTTAAGACATCACTTGTCCCAAGATCAAACTAGTGTTCAAATTTCCCTGATATTTGCTTAGCTTTGTCACATTTATTTGTAAATAAAGCTGCACAAGGTGAATAATTATCAGTAAACTTTCAAATTAACATATTTGTTTTGAAATTTCAGCATCTACTGAAATGGCTCAAGTAAGTAGAGTGAGATTTTGGTGGGTTTTTGTGTAGGTATATATTTTTGAAAACTTTTTCCCTCCTCACTAGCCCCAAGGTCAAATGAGTGTTCAAATTTCCCTGATATTTGCTTAGCTATGAGACATTTAGTAAATAAAGCTGCACAAGGTGAATAATAATCATAATTAGTAAACTTTCAAATAGACATATTTGTTTCAATATTTGAGCATCTACTGAAAAGTCTCAAGTAAGTAGAGTAAGGTTTTTGTGATTTTCGTGTATATATTTTTGAAAACTTTTTTCCCTCCTCAGGAGATCAACAAAACTAGACTTTGCACGTCAAAAAATATTGATTATGTCCAAATGTAAAAGGCAATGTTATTATTAACGTTATTTACAAGTAACGTGTACGAAATCTGGAATCTGTGATTTCAATAGCAAATTAAAAAATAAGTGATTCTCCCTCTGTTTATTGCGCTTGTGAAACGTCGGAAAAACTGTTTTTTTTCATCGAAAATATAGGAAAATGATTTCAATTGACGAAAGAATTAACGCAGAAGGTTCAATTAACAGAAAACTAGAATAAACAAACTTCCAGCTCGTTCATTTTGTGCCTAAAATCCTAGTTATCTCCCATTATTTTGCGTTGACGTAGGTATACATTCTATTTACGTATAAAAATCTGCGTCGCTGAGGAGAACTGTAATTTTTATAACAAATAATTTGGAAAAAAAATTTACCTGTAACGTTTGTCTTTGCCCACAATGTCTGCAAGAATAAGTAAAGAAGTCAGGCAAGGCAGGCATTATCATTAAACTGTCACAACTGCTACTGTATTCGTCCACCAGTTTTCTATAATTCACTCTAATAGATGGTGTACTTTTACTGAGTCTCCCCATCATCAATAAACACAAAAAGTTCGGAAAATTTCCCTCCGGTGCACATTCGAATCGAATAATCACATTTTAAACGTCACTGAATTTGTAAATGAGGACGTAGCAACATCACTATTTTCGTCAACCTACGCGCTAAATGGAATTTCACATATTGAAAATTATTCGAAATTATATTTTCACTAAACATTTGCACTGAGACACCCCTTTCGGTTACTTAAATCACCGTTTATTTTGTCGACATCTGCGCGAATGACTTTTATTTAAAAGAGAATTCATAAAATGTTATTCTTTAGCGCGTTCTGAAAGAACTGAAATGAGTGGATGTGGAGTGAGTAGGCCTTCCTCTTGCTTTGCCAGCCATGTAGTGCGGGTCAGGTACTCAATACACAGGTTAGGAGTAGCTCACGATTCACAGAAAAATAAAATATTCTTTTGGATTTCTAAATAAATTTCCAATTTGAAGAGAAGCGTTAGACAACTATTTGCCGCTTTTTATCATTTTATTGCTTTGCGTCAATTCAATAATTTTATTCAAATATTCTCAGATTTTGTTTCAGATAAAAAGAGGCCACGTGAAGTTCGCCAACTGCGACTTGCGCAGAAACCAAAATCTGTCTTGTTTATCTTTGTCGCTTCGTTACGACTGTTTTATGCCATTGACGTTACAAATGATGTTTCATGCCAATAGCAATTTTATTATGAACATTTGAGGTTGTGTTAGAAGCATTCATTCACTAGCGATGTTGATTACATTATCTGAGGAGTGAGAAATATAGAGTGGACTGTATGTTTTGTGGATTGCTGGTATATAAACTCACCAATTTGCTATGTACACATATATTACACAAACTTTACACTAACTATTTACAATGCAAAGATGGGATTAACCCAGAGCCTTGAAGATGCCCCAAAGGCAGAGCTTTAATATTTTACATTAAATAGGGCTGAACCCATAAAAGATGACATTTGTTCATGAAAGGAACAGAACTGACACACACACACCGCGTGCTTGTTAGCTGTCAAATCATAATCAACATATATTTGAGCGACGAATCGTCAACTTAAATTATAAAAATAATTAAGTGTTGGAAGTTGTTTCCAACAGCGAATATTTTGAGACGTTTAGGTAGTTAATCTAAGAGTGTTGTGCGTCTTATTTGATCAAAAACCACGCCTTCCAAGAAACTTGTTTGGTGTGAACAATTATCCACAGTCAAGGCCGACAGATCCTAATTTTGTGTTAACCTACAAAATGTGGAAACATTCCGCTACTGATTTAAAGTTTTCCATGCTTTTCAATCTTTTGCTAAAGTTGATGCTTCTCTCCATGTCGTGCCTCTATGTTTTAATATGTTACCCATCACTGTATTCATGTCTGTCTTGGTCTGCCTCTCTTCCTTTTAATCTGCAATTTCGCTTCGTATACACGTTTCACTTGTCTGTTATTATTCATTCGTTGTATATGTCCCCACCAACTTAATTGTCTCTGTTCTATAAATTGTACTATAGGTTCTACCCCTAAATCTTCTCTGATATGTGTGTTTCTAGTTCTGTCTTTCCTAGTAGCTCCTATTATACGTCTCAAATATTTCATTTCAACGGATTGTATCTTACTTTTCTGTGCATTTGAGATATTCCACGATTCGCATCCATACGATAGTACTGGTCTGTATATGGTTTTAAATTTGATTTGAAATATCTTTTCTATTGATGAATTTTCGATTCATGGCATAATATAGTTTTATTGTCTTGCTTATTCTCTCGTTGATTTCAGCTTCTTGTTTTCCGGTTTGTTCTAGTGGTACTCCAAGGTATTTGAATTCTTCGACTTGTTCGATTTTTATATTGTCTATTTTAATATCAATTTTGGTATTTTTGTCTCCTATTATCAATATTTTTGTTTTAGTAGTATTTATTTTCATGCTTTCTTTTTCCATTGTTTCTTTCTATATATCAAGATTGTTTTGAAGTTGTTCCTCAGTACCTGCTATTATTACGACGTCGTCTGCAAAAACTCCGTACGATATTTCGACTTTTTCTACATTTTTATATCCTACAAACAGCTTTTTTACTTCACTTTCACATTTCTTGATTATATTATCCATATGTACGTTGAATAGTGTTGGGCTTAATTCGAAAACTTTATTCCTGACATTGCTGCTTATATTTTTAATAACAACTTACTTCCACTGTCACAAAAGTGGAAGTTATTAAGCCAAATAAACTTTCAAGTGGTCCACCAGTCCACAGCCCACCCTAAACATATTTATACAACAAAAAATACAAAAAATACAAAAAATCATACACTGTCTACTGAAAGAAGTGATACGCCCGTGGATTGTGAATGCTTTATTATTTTAATACTCTCTTATTCATGAAAATAGACTATAGTTATTGTCTAGGCGTTTGTTTTTGAATTTCGATTATCATTAGGTGATTATTTTATTATGTTTATTCCAGTTTTTATCAATAATTCGCAGAAAGAACAAGATACAGTCTAAATGGAGAGGGAATCATTAATAAAACCATTTTCTACGACCACTATCAAAAGTCGTCTTTTGTGCCTTGAAAAGCAACGGCAAAGTTGATGTTTTTCGCGCGCTGTCATAATTTGACAGCAGAAAGTAACTTTGGCGCACGCCTAATTTTATTCATAGATAAAAGAGGGCTAGAAGTTATTTTAATATAAACTGTAGAATAAAATATTTTAGTGGATTTTCTTATATCTTAAAGCATCCAACAGTATTTTTCGTGATAATTTAATGAGAAATAGGAAAATCTAAAAAATATCCGACATTAATGTAATAAGTGTTGCCTACGTAACCTACGTATACGAAACTGCAATCTGTAAACTGATAAGTACAAACAATGGCAATTAATTTTATTTTGGTGTGATCGTAGAAAAAATCTTGTGTGTATTTCAAGCAGAAAGTCCGTTGGTAGCATCGAAAGATTGCCAAAGTACTACTTTCTGCTTTTTTGATACGCAAATAGCTATTAAAAAAATCAGAAAACCTGTGATATACCATCTTGAATGAGTTAAATTCTTGAAATAATTTTTTCAAAGTACCTATTACGGCTCTGTATTCTTCATTTGCTAAAGGAATGCTGCTTGAAAAGACACCGAAGACGACCGAACTTATACTTCTTCCATCTACTTCTTCAGTTACGGTGTTCGCCATCATCATTGCACGTTATATGTACTTTCACAAGCAGTCTGAAGATTTTTTGGCCAATCTCACGAGTTTTGTCACAGTATAAGTTTGTTTCGTGTTATTTATCCATACAATAACGACATGAGGTCGTGAAGAAAGCAGTTACCTCCACCAAAACTCTGCAGTTTACTTCGCCGTTTGTGTATTTTTTGATTTTTTGATACAAAAAAATTTTTAATGAAGCAGGTGTAAAGATGTCCTTTAATTCAGACGACGCCGCAACTAGTTTTTTGAATTATTAAATTATATTTAATAAAAAGTAGGATTCCGTCAATTGTTTAAATACGTGTGGTTTGTTTTTCAAATTTTCTCCATGAAGTTTGATATACTTTTTCACCCACTTTTTCAAAACAATCTTCTTCTTATTTCAAAATCGTTTTAAGCATCGAAAAGCGATAACCAAGAAATTTGAGATCAAATCCTGCCTTATTTTCTGTCATCTGTCGTTTTCCAGATCCAATTGCATATACACACAACCGCAAAATCTAGGGATATTGCCTTATATTGTGAAATTTTCGACAAATTAATTTTTTTATTGTTTTATTATGAATAGTATGATATACAATTACTGTTAATAACCCAATGTAGTAGTTACTCTGTGTAAAAATTACATTATGCTACATTTATTGATGCAAAAAAGTAAAATAATAATATTCCATAAATAAAAGGAATGAAATTCTTGCGCTCAGTTCACAAAAAAAAACACTTGATTTTGGTAATTCGTTTGTCCTGCTCGAGCATTCAGAACAGCGCGACATCTACGTGGCATACTAAAAATTAAGTTGTCTATGTCTGCTTGAGGAATAGCATTCCAGGAGTCCGTGAGAGCTAAAAATAGAGTATGCAGATTATTTCTAGATCTCCCCATATGTAGTACTCCTCGCTGGAGCATATCCCATACATGTTCTATGGGATTGATATCCGGCCATTGCAAAACTTCAATACCTTGCTCATCTAAGAAGTCCAATGCGAGTCTGGAAGTATGCGGACGAGCATTATCGTGCATAAAGAAAAAGCCAGAGCCTACCGCTGCTGCATATGGAATGACAATAGTTTGTAGGATGGTATCACGGTACAACATACCCGTCATAAAACCGTCCAGTAAAATCAGATCAGTTCTTCCGCAAACACTATTACCTCCCCAAACCATTATTGTACTGCCTTGGTAAAAATGGACTTCCTGGTCAAGTGCTAAACGGTTTATACGGCCTGGCTCTCTCCAAACACGTACTCGTTTCGAGTCTGGATGAACTCCAAATCGAGATTCATCACTGAATAGCACATAAGTCCAATTGACGTTTATCCATGAAATGTGTTCCTCTGCCCACACTAAGCGAGCTCTTCGCGTTAGTGGAGAAACTCTCAAAGGGCGCCTGGCACGCAGGTTACCCTCATGATATCTACGACGCACTGTATCAGCCGACACTTCCACTTGGTGAACCTCTTGAAGTCTTATTTGAAGCTCAGGAGCAGTAACATCTCGATTTCTTCTAGCAGTCAACTGCAAAAAACGGTCTTGTCTTAGGGGTAGTGATTCGATCACGACCCCTATGTCTTTCCGCTACATCACCTGCTTCACGATATCGGCGATGTAACCGTGAAATAACGCTTTGGATTGTACCAATTTGTCTAGCAACGTATATTTGGCATATCCCAGCTTCAAGCAGACCTACTCGCATCATTTCATCGCGAGTTAAATGCCTTCTTTCCATGATTGCTAACACTATATACGACTTTCACAAACTGTAAACTCCACTGAAAACAACAATTAATTTCTAGAAATCCGTGATCAATACTAACAAAGCAGCTGCTCATTAGACATCACATACAAAAAAACATTGAAAAATATAGTGATAACGGAAAATATCAGAAAAAAAGTGAAAAATAATATACAGTACACAGTGGCGTGTTTTCATTTCTATTTCGAGGTACAATAATTGATTTTTTCTACATTTTCTCCGACTTAAGCTACAATATCCCTAGATTTTGCGGTTGTGTGTATTTCAAAAGCTACGTACTTTACAACCTGTTGGAAGTAACATTGTCGAAAGTTCCTTCAAGAGGTGTATCATTTCTGGCAGAAGCAGAAACTTATAGCGGCCATTACATGAGGCGCATCTTAACAACTTTACTGGCAAATGAAGGTACTGATCTTAAATCAATTGAACGACATAGTGGATGGAGAAGCTTTGCTATAGCAGAAAGTTATGTCCAGGATTCTATAATCAATAAGTTTGATATACCAAGTAAAATACAAGACACTCTTGGTATTAGTACTTACAGATTTATCAAAAACTGCGACAAGTACTATGAGCTCTGAAACCGTGAAAACGTGGTGAAGACTATAATCATTGACCGAGCTCCAAATTTATTTTGCGAGTGGCCTCGCCACGAGCGGAATGAGGTGCGAGGCTTAAAAATGTCTTCTTCACCATGGTGTATATACAATTTTGGGTCCGGTGAACTATAGGGAAACACGATTCTTTTAAAATTTGCGAGTTATATACAATTTAGAGAGAAAAATCCAATGAAAGATTTTTTTTCTCCACTTGAGCCATCACTTTTTGGCCCGATATTTTATACAAAAAACAGTTTAACTGTATTGCACTGTACAGAGAGTGATTAACAACATCTATTCTCGCTATCTGTGGGAAAAATTCAGTCAGATTCTTCATAACATCATTTAAATTACCACTTTCATAAAATACATATTTGAAAGACCAACCAATTTGTATGTGAATTATTTTAATGACAGAATTGACAGATATCTTTCCATGAAACGTAATTCGTAATCAAAACCATAAATCTAAATATGCATTCTCTAAAATTTATTTTCCATCTTTCAATGTAAATGAGATTATAAATTTTCAGGTCACAATAAAAAATAAAATTGTTTATACCATTTTATTTACAACAAATGTGCCTCTTCACTTCATTTTATACTCTATATATACCTATCATGAAACCAAAATTTGTATCAATAGCATATAATATACATATATGAGAGTTATGCAACCTACAGAACATAAAACTCTGTAGCTGCAATCGATTACTTGAGAATTATGGTATTCTTGTACATTATTATTGAGATGGGAAATCAAATATTTATTAAAACTATATCTTTTATTGAATTTATTCAACCCAAACTCAAGAAAATAAATGAAATTACAGACATTTTGTATTTGGTGATATCCTTGTTATTCAGGAAGGGGAAGGGAATATAAATATAGAACTCACTCTACCCCTTAAAAGATATCCAATACTTTGTAATGGCCATTAAGTTATTTGAGCAGGAGAAGGGAATATAAACATTGGACTCGCCCTTTCACTTCTTGATTTACTTGATATTCGCGTACCAAAGTATTGGATGCATACATGCATTCATTGTTGAAAAATATCCAATACTTTGTAACGCGCATATCAAGTGATTCAAGAAGGGGAATTACTAATCCGCTGATTATACTCCCTTCCCCTTCTTGAATAACTCAG
Organism: Galerucella tenella; assembly: GCA_910591685.1. Taxonomy (NCBI): domain Eukaryota; kingdom Metazoa; phylum Arthropoda; class Insecta; order Coleoptera; family Chrysomelidae; genus Galerucella; species Galerucella tenella. The sequence continues at coordinate 2,873 of CAJUYH010000343.1, read as the reverse complement.
TGTGCATTACATTGCAATCATCACTAGAGCAGTGCGATCAACATTTTCTGTTCGAAATAATATTATGTATTCACTACAAATTTGGTGTATATTTGTGGTTATCGCTGATTTTTGACGGGCGTTACACACTACTGCTTACGCTAGAGCTTCTATGTCATTTGTCATTTGATTTAATTGTTTCTATGCAAAGAAACTCACTGAAATGTTGTTATTATTAGCCAGAAAACATGTTGTTCATCACTTTGCCGTTCAGTGTGATACGTTTAAACGGTTGTTTGTATAAAATATTTAGTCCAAAAGTGATGGTTCAAGTGGTGAAAAAAAATCTTTTTTTGGATTTTTCTTTGTGAATTGTGTATAACCCTCAAATTTTTCGACGGATAATCCTCAAAATAGGTGAGTACTATCGATTTTTCGCAAAATCACTAAGAAATTCGTGTTTCCTTATAGTTCACCGGACCCTACAATTTTTTCTACTACTAGCCAAATTCAAGACAAAAATTAAAAATAATTCACAAACGTACCACGAGAAGCGTTTACCCTGTCGTCTGACTGACAAGTACACTGTCAGTTTCCGATATATTATGAACGTACTCGTTATGTCATCAGTCATTATTGGTTGAGCGCGAATTTTGAAATAATGTCACTTAAACTCAAATAATTTCATCTTGATAGGTAATTTCAAGCAGCAAATTTGTTAAAAACAATCTCCTGGGTATACAAAATTATGTTGCACAAGTTTTTGTTGAAATACTATCCCTGAATTCTCAAAATATTTGAATTTGTCCATTAAAATTATTAACCACCAATAGAGAAATTCAACTTCTCAGTTGGCTAGAAGAAGCAATAATTGTCAAGTTCACTGCTAGTAGTGGAAACAATTAATTTAACTCCCTTCTACTGAACATTTTCCATTATTTTTTGAACTGAATATTTACAATTAATTAAAAATATTTCTGTTTTCTGTAAAAATGTTTTTCACTCATTATCTACAATATCATTGGAAATAGATTTATGTTTATTTTCACATAGACGCTTTGTTTATTGAAAAAACTTCAATAAGCTCAGTATTCAGTCATCTCAAATCTCAAATATTGACGACCATTAAAAGTTACTCGGAAGTTGAAAGAAGCAAAAGATTTTAATTCTAAATCGAGACGAAAGTATATAAATTGGTAGTTAGCTATCTGTTTGCTAATAATAGACAAAACAAAACAAAAAACGAGACGAGATGTTTAATTTCCAAGATAGGAAAGAATGATTACGCCCATTTTCAAGGCATCACTTTTGTTTTGTGATATGCATGCCTCATTTCGTACAGTAAAAATGCTTGACGAATTTCCTTTTGTCTCTTATATGCGGAAAAAAACCTCCAAATTACCCGTTTGATAAAACGTCCTTTTTTGGACCATTATTTCCGCAATAAGGGAGACATATTGTGCTTAGCTCGCGATTTTTCCATTGGCGTACTTAAAGCATTCAAATTAGTCTCAGGATGAGCACGAAGAAAAATAAAACTAGTGGAGAGGAAGAGAGAAATATCCTTTAATGTGATAAAAAATTTAATAGTCAATGCAATGCTACGAAACTTGAAAAATTTTAACTACATATAAGTATTGAGATCGTAAAAAAATTGGCACTAAGTATTTATTTCAACTTATTGTCTGATTTACGACGTATCAAAACAATATACTCACCTGCCAAATGTAACGTTATATTTGACCACTATCATTGGAATATTTAAATATCTACCGGACGGCGAGTAGCCAGTCCTTTTTCCTTATCAACATGTGATTCTCGTCGAAAACCTGTAGCACCGATCACCGCTAAAAGGCAAACTTTTTACATTTAATGTGCGACTGATAATCTCCGTTGGTGAGGATCAGTATACACTGATATTGGTCAAATATTTCAATTATTCTCTCCTATACAGAGATAGAAATTAAGAACACACTACGAATACGTAAATTCTTTATCGAAGCGGAGCATGTGAACAGGAAAGAAATATGTAACGTATGTCGATTGCTCATCGCATAGTTCAACAATTTAATAGCGAGTAGTGAGAATAAGCTTTCTTTCTCCTGTGAACCATGAAACAGTCAAGTTGAATTTTTAAAATTTATCTTTTATTTAAACTTTATCTTTCCTAAAGTGCATTCAATAATGTGAATGGTAAGTTGCATTTAAGTCTATGCTTTTCCTTTTGTGATTTTTGCTTTTATATTTTTTCCTCCTAGTGATAAGCGCCAGATACACACATACAATGATATTTTTTTTATCTTGTTCTTTTTCTTTTTCTAGTTTTTCTTATACAGGTATAGGTTCACATGTATATAGTTGAAGTCTTTAGAATATGTATATTTAGTTAATTAATTAATTCAATCTAATTACCAACAAGAATATTATATTTCCGGATTACATTTTTCATTTCATTTTTCACATTTCTTTATTGCTTCTTTTGTTTTCTTTTTATATAGTAAAATACAGGATATTTTTTTTATGAACCACGTTCTTAAATGATTTTCTTATCAACCATTTATTGTAAACCGAATAACTGTAGATATCCTGAATTTTACATGAAAAAGGAATGTAACTATTGCTGATACAATTTATCTTTCTTAGCACTTACTTAGTACCTGAGATTTCGTACCTGGAAGTTAGTACCTGAGACTTTGTACCTGGAAGTTGTACCTGAACTTTGTACCTGAGACCTGTACCTGCCAATTCCGGACGAAGTAGTTTCCATCTCAGACACGTGGAAAATTAAGGAAAGTAAACAAGTAAACCAATGTAAAAACAAGGTGCTTCAACACACAAAACCAACATTTTTTTTTTTATATTTTACTGTGATATTTTTAGTCATTATACAACTT
>CAJUYH010000342.1:71424-91881 GCA_910591685.1 Galerucella tenella | reverse complement strand
TATATATATATACACGTCCTTCGTCACTTCCGTTCGCGCCATTTCCCGTCAAATATCCCATTGTTTGTTCGCATGGCATTACCACCAAGTTCCAAGCATAATCGATCGCGATTGTAAGTCTTGTCTTTATATGATATACGACACGCGCCGGACATTACTGATTTTTTTGCGCGCCTATTTTTAAAGGCGCTCCACCAAAACCCCATTTCATTTTTATTTTATTTATTTATCGCTTTCATTACAGCACATTCATGTATATACACATTGCGGTTTTATGGTGAGAAAAAAAAATAATAATAATGAAAATGCGAGAAAGAAAAAAATAAATTAATTAATGAAATTGCCAATATAGACATTTGATTACTATCTATTTATTTACTCTTTGTGTTTATTCATTTTGTTATTTTCAAATGTGTTGATGTATTGTTATGGGCTTTTAAGTATGCGCGGTATGTCGATCACATTTCACGCCTGCGATTGCTATCAATATAAAACATGGCATTTCAAACCAATCGACTACGACACAGACCCTTGGTGCATTGTAAGCAAATAATGTAGATTGTACAACAATCACAATTATGATGCAATCGCACCCACGCAACGTAAAAGTATTATTAGTTTGCCTCTCGCTTTCACACATATTCTCCACTGTCAATTTTAACCTACTCGTATTTGCGCACGTAAATATATTGCATTAAATATTCTCACCTCAACGCCAACACAGCAAACATATTCCATATTCCATAATCATTAATGTAAAACAAAAAGAAATAAATAATAAAGACGCAAAAAAAAAAAAAAAAAAAAAAAACGAAATATCAATAATAATAAATTGTTGATTCACGGTAGGTTAAATTCAAAATAATTGAAGGACACAATGATACAAAACAAATGGGAATACATTGAACTCATTTACATCAGTGGGTCGCAAACAATTTATGAATTACAATTTTACACCGAGTGCTCTATTATGAGTTAATTGCTCTTGTCACACTACGATTATGAAACGAAAACGCGCGACAAAACTCGATACGACACAGTGCATTATTTTATATATATATAGCTCACTGATGATGTTGTGTATACATAAAATAGCAGGCACCTTTATGACTCAGCAACCGAACGGAAAGTGGAATTTTCATGTCTCATTATAACCAACGAAAATATGTCGACCAAGTCAAAGAAAAGAACGAAAAAAAAAAAAAACCCAAAAAAAAAAAAGAATTTATTTATATATATTGTTGAAAGCATCGGACAAAAAAAATAACCTCTTTCATCACAAAATACCGATTGAATGAAATTTCAATCATATCTATTGCCCAGTAAATTTGACGCATACTGCGGTCATTTTTTTTTCTCTTTCCAACGGAAATGATCCCTCAATATCCTGCATTTGGAATAAAAAAAAATTACCGGCCCCACAACAACATGTACACACACATATCTATTTTTCTTTCTCTTTCGCATCACAGGCTTGCGTGACATCAAGTTGAGTGAGTCATATGCAAGTTCGTAAACCTCACGCGCGGCGCCTCCTGTGGGGTGTTTACTTGCTAACTAAACCCCGGATGAGCTCGTGTAAGCTTTCTCGCCCACACACTATATATATATATATATACATCAAGCGCGCCTGGCTCTCGTCGCATTTGCCCCTGCACTCGCCATACTTCTTTCTTATTTCTAGTTTGCATTATAAGCATCTCTGGCTCTCATTTTTATCTTTGGCTATCGTGAGAAGGATTCCTTCAACCTCAACAGTTATTCCATGTTACCATTGTTATTGTTTTTGTATAAATACACATAATTTTTATCGTGTCAAATCGTCTCCTCGTTTGCACATTTCGTTATAACACACAAAAAATATTTCGGTGAATGTATCGCCAATTAACTTATACCTATGTATAAAATGTTTATATAAAAATTACCAAGTATAGAACAATAATTGTGGATAGCCATCAACGACATCGAGTTGTTGAATAAAACAATTATAAATATATACGGATGTGTGTGTATACAATGTATATGTCGTATATATGAATGTGAAATAATTGTCGAGAAAATATGGTATTAATTCGGCAGGAATCACGTATATCCTGTATATATATATATATATATGTAAAGTAAAATAACTATGAAATAAAAATATATATAATGCGTATAATGATGCATGGCCGGCGCAACCGAATGAGTCAGATAATAAAAATTGACGGTGGAATATCGGATTTACTGTGGAGTACTGTTACAGGGTTGATTCACTGTTAGTAATAGAAAGTGGAAGCGCACCACACACAATATAACAGCAAACAAACATACTAACAATAAGAGATACAAGAATACAGAGAATTTAAAAAATTTTTTAAATTCTCTGTATTCTTCCAATATTCCACACGAAAATAAAAATTGAATAATGTGAATTAAATATGGTGAAACTTTGTGTGACTAATTGAAGAGGTTAGACATACAATTCCATTGTTTTAATGAAAGGACATCGATGTCAGATGATGAAATTATTAATCGAAATGGACAAATTGAATGGTAAGTGTGATTATATTAAGGACCAACATAACAACTCAATAAAGGGAATTGGATAAAATTATGGAGACTCCCGGATGGTTGAACAGGCACGAGCACAGAATATTGTGTGAATTCAACAGAGGACACGAGAAGGAGAAATACTAAGAGAAAGGAAGGGTGAGAGAGAGATATGACGATAAAAATAACAGAGCGTCACATTTTAATACTGATTAAAAAGCTATAAAACATTTCTGTTACATCAATATTATTATTTCTTCTTATTATTGATTTTTCAACTATTGACGGGTTTATTAATTATCAGAGATACAGGCAATTGCACAAAAATGAAACATTGTGAATTATATATCTCTGACATTAAACACTACGCGGAACCCCATTTGGAGAATCGCCAATCTATTACTAGACAGAAAGAAAAAAAAGAAAAGAAAAGAAAAAAAGGTGGATAAAAAAAAAAAGAGTGCGAGAGAGGATGTTAAACAAAAATGCTTTCGTCTCATGCCAACTCGTATATAAATCATGTTGGCTTCAAGTACTCTTGTCAACAGGTCATTCAATCGCTCGTAAATGAAATATATATCGATTATTGCTATGCTAACAAAGATTAACATTTTCACAATATAACAATAAATTTTATCGCTCTAAATACTACTGAACATTATTCGTTCATTCGTTTTTTTCTCTCCCATATTCAACTTTATTTTTTCATCATTTCCATTTTATTTTCTTTCGCTTCATCGCACTGGAGGTCAATGAACAAACAATACCACTTCACTCGTGGAACACATTGAGAAGACAAATTTCACTATATATATATATATATAAAATTGTCTTTAATGACGATTTTAATATCACACACACGTACTGTATTATGTCAAACCCATCGAAACCATAATACATTCCATTGATCTTGTACATATTTATCAGTACTATTTGATAAAGATGTATATATTTTGATGATGTCCAGCCACAAGAATACTATTCAGCCATATTTAATTAACAGAAAAATGAAAATGAACGTAAGAAAGGATAAAAAATTAAGTGGAAAAAGCAATTATGGGAAAATTCACAAACGCAATGAAATATATTTATCTATTTTGCTCACACTCATACACGACAGGTTACACATACCCCCTCACACACTCACACATACTTTTTCCTTTCTTCTACTTGAAATGTCTCAGTATACAAGTGAGTATGAATACGCCTCCGTCTTTAGTGTGAATCATCACTATGATTGCCGGCATTTTCCACACTTTACCACCCACGACAAACTTCACTTACTTCTATCCCTTATCGCATAATACCCTTATGAATTAATTGTTTATGACATGACCAAGTGAATATACCTAACGGAAAATCCCTCAACGTATTTCATTTCACAATAGCTAAATGCAAACTACCACGACAATATCCACCAACGACCTCATATACATCACGGATTCGATCCGACCAATTAACATCATAGTTCATTTCATACAATTGATATAAATTAGGGAACATTTAGACTCAGTCCGGTGTGTACATGTGTCCAACACATGTATACATATAGATTAATGACATGTGAGTGATGATGGAGTTGATACACATGTGTTTTTTTCCACATTTAATTTATCATTTACCATCGGCTTGCGTTTCTCCTCATCCATCCGCACTTTTGTTTGAATTACTGAAATACGCTGCCAATTTTCAGCGAAAAACAATAAAGCAACGTTTCTAACTGATAAATGTGTATATATATATATATATATATTTGCCAATGCACAAAACGCCACGAAAATATGTATGTGCTTGTTGGCAATTATTATTATGAGAATGAACGAGGAAAAAAATATTGTTGAATAAAACCTTACCCTGCAATGCTTATCACAATTGAATGTGATTGCACGTTGATTGTCGTACGCTGTTGTAATAATCTCTACAGTAAATTCGTAGCACCAACAAATTATTCCTTTCTTTTTTTCTTTCACGTGTAAATGCACAATATTTGACTGAGTTCAATTGATATATATTCTTTAATATTTCCTCGGCAATAAGCTGCTTCCTATTATGTTGTCCTCTGCTTCCTCACTGCATCGCCATAAATTCATGAAGAATATTTATTTTATTATTTTCGTTTCGGTTCTTTTTTTCCTTCCCCCCCCCCGTCAATAAAATATAACAATAAAGCAGAAATAAAACACACACTACAACTGTACTAACCCCAAAACAATATTTCACTTATCATCCGTGATTAGTGTGTGTCACTTGGCTCCTCTTGTCCACGATTTTCGTGGCGTGTATAAACTGTCGTCGTCGTTCGTCGTCGTCGTCTTCGTCGTCGTCGTCGTCGTCGTCGTCGTTGTTGAAGAAACCACAGACGCCGTGCGCGGGGGGCCGTTCCCCTCGTTGTAAAATTATTCAAGAGTAGAAGTGGTGTCGTGTTGGAATTTTTGGTCGTGTATTTACCGCACCAATTGTCACCCGGCCGCGTTCACAAGTCTCTTATTTCAATGAATTACTGATCAGACCTCGATTTACGCGTGGAAGACACCCGCAACAGTGCACAATTCTACCGTTATCTAGGGCGATGCCTCTCCGCCGCTCGCTGATTTAGCCTCCGCCATCGAATGTATAAATGAATATAAGATTGTCAACTATATTTTAAATTATGGTAAATATACAACAATAGTTTTGAATTTCAACGACAGGTGATGCTCAAGTCGCCTCATTTTGATATATATATGTATCGTCGGTTCAGAAGAATACTGTCACAAATCGAAATTACAAAATTTTCAGGAAAAACATGTAAAGATTTCACTTATTAAGTGGTATTCAAATCTTGGTTACGTGAAAACAATAGGAACAAAAATCGATACAGATGACTTGGGGACAATGTAAACGACAAAGGTAACCTAAAATATTGTACTTGTGTAAAATAAATAAACGCATACTCTCACTTTTGTCATTTATCAGTCGCTGAACCAACTACAACTTTTGGATCTCTTCCACATAAAAATATATACAAATTAGAGGCATTTCATTCATGAAAACAGAAAAATGACAATTTTTTAGTTGTTACGGCCTTATTCCAACCCGACAATATGTATATACATTTGTGTGAATAGATTTTTAAATAATACCCTTGACGTCGTATCTTGATAATGGTACGTTGTGATAGTTTATGGTAGATATGGTCGAAGTGGAACAACGGATTATATTGTGTTGGACGATTGGTCCACATGGGACAACGAGCCATTTCAACAACATAATATTATGACAACTGATATTTGAAATATAAAATAGTGTATGGTGAATTGTTTTGAAGTGGCGAACAATTTATGTTTATTCTATCTGTTAAAGAACAGTTAATTAGAAAGTTTAGAGAGAATAAATTGTTTTCAATTTATTAGTTCTTATTGGAAGATCAAGAGAAATCCAAAAATGTATTGCTTCGATTCACTTTAAATACAACTTCAGCAAAATTATGATTGATATACATTGAAATATTATTCTATGTCTGCCAAATAGAAGGGATAGTTGACGTATTTTTTGATACAAATATTATTGAGTTGCACAAATAAACAGTGGATAAGGAAAATATACAGATGAGTGGAGCACACTATTTGATCGGGACAAGTATATGATGGTGATAATATTCACAGCATATACCTTCGCCTTATTTTTTTTCAAATTACTGATCGACAGTTATCATCGTACAGTCCATGAGAATTTATGCGCGCGCAAACACAAATTTATGCGTAGCGCTGTGCACACAAATTTAAAATGAAAAAAATATCATGATTAATTATTAATATAAAAATTTCTGAATCTCATACTTGGTTAATTTTAGCACAAACAAACGAGTGAAACATGACAACGCGACGACCAATTAAAAGTGTATTAAAGAAAGCAAATCAAGCTGAAATATTGCGAGCACATCAAAGAGATGATGAATTTGTAATAGGATTACGTGAAAGATTATCGGAGTTGCTACAAAGATTTGGAGGTTATAGATCACTATTGCCACTTTTACAATCGGGAATATCTGTCAAATTATTATATTTTGCATTCACTTCTGCATTTGGTAATCAAACATTGGGCGAGGAATATACAGGAATTGTACAGGCGAATTTACAAGAACGAAAAATTCCTTCATTGACTGTATGTACAATTATGTCACATTACATTTAAACTCTTCATGAATTAATGACAATAATTTATTAGGCACGAGTACTAGGTTTAATTTTAGAAGTATTCGGTGAGCAAGGCCTTATCAATATATTAGTACGATTGAAAAAGTCTGTGAACAATCCTCAAAATGATATGAAACCCGAAGCCGTGATATTTTTCAATAGACTTCTTGATAAATTGAAAGCCGCTGTTCCAGTAACAATTCTGTTACACAAATCGTTATTCTACCTATATAGCAATTATTACAGCCTTGGTCGTCGTGTAGCCGGTGTGGACTATGCAAAGGTTATTTATACCAATTATTAATAAAATTATTGTATTTGTTCTTTGTCATAAAGTTTTTGTATAATATTTTTTACTAACATTTTCATTTTGTGCAATCAATAACAATTTTTACACTGAAAGGTTTATGGAAAGAGGCCAACTGATGGCGTCAGTTGGGGCTTGAGATTGCTCGGCATCGCAACTCTTGCTCAATGTGCATTACGATTTTGGCGATGTGAATCAACCGACGATATTGACACTAAATCATTGACAACTCGCAATGATAATGTCGCCAAGTGTCAACTTTGTTTTGAGGCAATACCAACAACAATTACACCATGCGGCCACTTGTTTTGCTGGAATTGTCTTGCTGATTGGGTGAGAGTACGGCCACAATGTCCATATTGCCGTGAACGATTCACACCTTCCAGAATCGTACACTTGATGAATTTATGATTTTTGACTGTAAATTTAAAAAATAAATATTTTTTTAAAAACATATATTCTTTTGTAATCTTTAATAAAATTGTCTCATTAAAAATATATTAATAGTCACACACATTCCATTTCATATCTTAAATAATCTCATAATTATATTATTATTTCATATAAAAAAATATTACTTTATTACGTCATTCATATACACATCAATATATTCATAACAATATACCCTTCGAGCACATATATAAAAATCGTACACATGCACTCTCTCCGTTTGCAATAATCGTGATTTGCTCATTTTTCGTTTTTTTTTTCCTTTTTTTTTGTTTATATTACTTTTATAAAATTTATTTCGTGTATATATATATATGTATTTTTTTTTTCTTCGATGAAAACAATAATAACGGCCACAGTATGCTCTTTTTTTTTGTTTTGTTTGTTTTTGTTTTATTGTGTGTGATCAGACAACCTGATCAATGATGATTTATGGTCACAATGATGTACGTTGCACCGATAATGTACGTACTTTTTCAGCAAAGTTGCCTAACAATTGGCCAAAACCACTGGACTCTGAATTCTCCTTCATTCTAAACCCAACTGTGTGACTATAAACATTATAAAACAACGTTCGTAAACTGTGCAGTCTTTCCTTGCGGCTTCTGAAAACATGTAAACGACTTTTTTTTTAATCATTCAAAAGTAATATAAATAAAAAAGTGCAAAACAGCTGAATATCATTTGATGAAAGATATATTAATAAATACTGACTGTGCTACCGTTGTGGCACATTCATCCTCAATAATAGTGGTACTTGAGTCCTGAGACGTATGACCAGAACACGTACTGCAGTGTGATTTGCACGCCAAACCAGATGATGATAAAAACTCTGGTAATGCACAATTGGCGGTTGTTGAGCCACGTAGGCTGCCAGTCCCTGAAATCATTTGCCAGGAACCAGCGGAAGACGACGACTCATTTCGTTGGCGAAACCGTCCAGGAACAGGGACAGCTACGGGAGATGTTCGACTTGATAGCAAAGGTGAACGTGAACCATGACCAACACCCTCTTTATTTGGTGAATTGTAGTATGTCCATGGTACTACATTCCTGTTGATTGTGAAATAACGATACTTCAGCTCATAGTTTTATCGAAGATCGAATTGTTTTACAGAACAAATACGAAAAAAAAAAAAAAAATGAAAAACGAACTTACCCATTGCTGTGACAATCGTCTTGATTGTCTGTGGAAGAACATGGAAAAACAGTTGGTGGATTATTGTCCTGACTATCGCGACTATTTTGACTGAAAGAGCTACACCAACTGTTCAAACTCATATTTGAACTGACTGAACTTAATGTCACAACTGATTCATTATCAAACATAACATTGTCCAATTGTGAATCACTGTCATTTCGAAGTACCGAGTGCCTGGCTCTTGTGTGTCGTGAATTAACACTAAATTCTTCATCTTGAATATGTTTCAAGAAAAAAAAACAGAAGAAAAATATTTCTTCGTCTTTGCCAAGACGATCTTGTAAGTCGTGACCAAACAGTAACCAATCATATGCTATAGTAAAATACAAAATTTGATGAGCATTCAGTGACGTATGAACAGCACCGTCAGCCCATAAACTTATCCTCAACAATGATACAAACAACGGCGTTCGATCCCAACCTGAAACAAAACAAAGAATAACAAATATATTTTTATCTACCTTAATATATAAACAGAAATTTTGTTCAAGTAGTATAAACATCAATGATAACACACCAGATATACAGTGTATCAGCATTCCATTATTACTATCATTCAAATATCTCAATATAAGCTTGAAATAATTTTGTGTTAATGTGACTAGGTCCCACTTTTGATATTGATCCCAATTTATTCTCAATTGATTTGAAATTACGTCCTCTGGCACACCAATTTGAGCATCAACATGTGTCTGAGACCAGTCAAAGACTAAACCTGTTGCTTGATAATCATTTTCCCGGAATTCTTTGAAAAATTCACATCCAGGATAGGGCAGTGAGATTATTGTAAAGTCCGAATATCTTTTTTCTTTATCAACTTTCTCTGATGAAGTGACACTAATTGAAAAATAATAACAAAAATAATAATACAAAATAAATTTAAATGGAATATTAGGTAAAAATTGCAATTCAATATCGTATAAATAATAATATTTACTTCATTCCAAATTTAACTTTCTTCTTTTCCACCATAAAGTCAATAATATTCGCAACATTGAGTGTTTTGAGCAATTTAATATCTTGATTTCTAACTTTATCAAATAATTGCCAATCACTCAATACGGAATCACCGCCACGTGCTTCATCATCTTGTTCTTGTACACTAGCACCAGCGGCTTCATTACCAGCAAATAAATAATTCAATCCTGATCTACCATAAATTTCTGGACCACCAGACAATGTTGCTGATCGACATATATGTCTACCCTTATATAGTATAACAGGCAGTGGAAATCTTGAACGACATCGGGCAAATCTAGCACTCTTAATCAATTCCTTCAACTTATTTGGATCGTACATGCTTTCATAAATAGTCTCAGTAGTGCGAGGCAGTGGCGGCGGTGTATCGCACATTGTATGTGGATTTCTATGCTTTTCATTCTCAAGGATAATTAAATGACTTGGATAATGCGCGCTCAAATCGCCTGCAATATTATTTATCACTGAATGTGTATAATCTAGATCAGCTAATAAAAGACATTGCTGCATAATCCCTTGGCCCTGCAATAAATCCAAATACCAAAATAAGATTATTCATTCACATGGTAATTTAACTCATCTTTAATTCATCAAATATAAATAATTCGTTACAATTATTATTTTAATTACCGTGCAATCCGTGTCTTTGGCTCTGTACGTATTTTTCGCGAAATAAACGAGCAATTTGTGCAAATCCTGAATAGTAATGTCAGTCATGTTGTGTATTGAAACTGTTACTCAACCCACACAATTGCACTTTGATATTATATTATCGTGATTGTTGAAAATATTCTGATATTCAACGAAAAAAAAAAAACAAAGCACTGATATAATCACCGATCGTCTGTATACATCGTAGATATACAATATAATTTGTTACTTAGCACACAATTTATTGAGGATTCACACGCGGCACGACTCGCAATATAAATAATCTAAATACAGTTGTACAAATTGAAATGAAAAAAAAAAATAAAATAAAATAAAATGATAAGTGGTGAAAATATTGAACACAATATGTAAATACGATAAATAGTAAACACTTATTCACTATAACAATCTATAATAGTACAGTATTTGTGTATATATTTCATTGATTTATATACTTTATCTTCATTATCAATTTCATTTGATGTTGTATACTTTTTATGATCCGGTAATCCTTTGACATTCTGCATGGATAATGGATTAAATTTGTTGTCTATTTTAATGGAACTAGATTGAAAGTGGGTCTAAAAAATTTTTAAGGTCGAATGAAATTGTAATGAGTCTGTCTAGCCTACTTATTCACCGTTATATTATGTATATATATATATATATATATATATATTTATGTTATATATTGGCCTATTAAAAAAATGTTACTGATATAAACGAAAAATTATTGATATTCAGTGTGATAATAGTAAATGATAATTACATGATGATCATTATTGTTTCAATTGAGATAAAATTATAGGTGCAAATAGAAAAGACAATATGTTCTGTTGAAGGGTCCTTTAAAACAAAACCGCGTGCGGCGTGACAGTTACCATAACCTCTCTTATTCAACTGTCAAATATCATGGACAATCTATGAATAAATATTTTCACATAATAATAATTTAAACTATTGCGTTGTATTTTGTGCTGTATATATGTTAACAGTGTACGTAATATGTAAAAATGAAATTTAAGTGAAGAAAAACATTTTTAACGTTGTTGACTCATACAAGCGTGGGAGTGAGCTCATTATAAATGTGAGGAATTTTTCCTGAGACATTTGTGATTGAAATCGCATCTGTCTCATGCATCCATTCATTCTCCTCTTTCTTCACGTTAATTTGTCCAATCACAATTTCCTTCTTGGTAATAAACCTATTGAGACCTCCAAATTTTTCTCTCACGCCCCTTTTTTTTATGCAAACCTGATATCACACTTTAACTCGCGTCACGCATTAAATATCTAATGAATTGTTCATGTGAAATCACATTTCACAAAATGGTTTTACATTCAACATCAACGCTACATTGTTGAGAAAAACTGTCAGCGTGGTATATTTCGGACACCTCGTGTTCTCGGCTTATCCACGTTTGCATCAGGCGCGTACGATCGTACGTAAAATGAGATAAAATAATGCGGCCACATTGCACTGCATAAACTTGCCGCATCTGAAAGATATGCACCATCGCAATCGCAATGTGAATATAAGTGTAATAGTTTTACATTCTCGCGGAAATTTGCGAGAGATTTGGAACTTGATGGCGCAATTGCATGCCAGCGGGAAATTTGAATTATATATAGGCCTGCGCAACTTTATATATTCAAATTTGTGCACAATTTTATTGTTATTTTTCAGAATAGATACTTTATATATGCATGCATATACAATGCAATTTAGTCCATAATTAATTTTGATATTTAGCCTCAGTGTAGGCATTCGAAATACAATTTACGCGCGTGTTTTTACAGTGGTGGATATTATGCGGCATTGGGTGATTAGTGTTTAAACTGTCCAATACGTGGTGCTGTAAAGTTAATAAATAATGCGGGAATTTCAAATATTACTTTATCATACATGTTTTACAGCTAACCTATCACGTAAACAGTCACAACTACATACTATCTGTCAAAAAAACTAATGGCAACATAATGTTCATATAAAATGAAGAGAATTAAAGTGAAAAGGCTACAGCCGAATAAACTATTTGAAATGTGGCTGGAGGAATGGATGGAAAATGCAGACGTTAATCTGAAACAGAATTTCTCGAAGGCTTTGGCGTCATTGAGAAAATATCCTTTGCCATTGAAGAGCGGCAAAGATTGCATTATATTGCAACACTTTGGAACAAAATTATGTATGATGTTAGATAGCAAATTGGATAAGTTCACAGCTGAACCCAACATTGAAAGAAAAGTAAAAAAACCAGCAAAACAATCGAAGATTCGTGATATCCAAATGTCTACAGCATCAATTGCTCCAAATATTTCAATATTACCACAAAATTTTGATATAATATTATTGATAGATACTAATGAACGAACTGGGTTGGATATTTTAGTCTTTAGTTTGAATTTATTTCATTTCTATCAATCAAATATTCATTCGAATCCCATTTTATAATTAATATTTCAGTGATTTGTCACAAGGCGGAAAGAATAGTACAACAGATGTGTTGAAACACGAAAATGTATTGTTTGAAATTCGACATTTAAAAGTTGGAGATTTTACTTGGATAGCTCGATGTCGAACATCCCAAACTGAATTAGTATTGCCATATATTGTTGAAAGAAAACGAATGGATGATTTAGGCGCAAGCATTAAAGATGGACGATATCATGAACAAAAGGTTTATAAGAATTATTATTAATTCTATGTCATTGTACAATGATTCACTTATCATTCATTCAATTTATTCATTTTAATCAATTACAGTTTCGATTAAAGCAATCAGGAATAAAAAATATTATATATATGGTTGAAAGCCGTGGGGCGAAAGATAAATATGGCGCTATGCCCATGTCTACGTTGCTGCAAGCTTCAATAAATTCAATGGTGCAAGATGAATTTACTATAAAATTCACGAAGAATAATCGAGACTCTATGCTTTATTTATTATCGCTCACAGTAGCATTGACACGTCGTTACAAAGTAAACTATCATTATTCAATACTATTTGTCTATTTATAATAATTGTATTGTAATTACTGTTTATAGGATAAATATTTAATTCAATGTGATAGAGACAATCTTGTTCCATCACGTCTCACTGATGACAAAATATTTTTAATGGAATTCAAAGCATTTAATCAAGCCTCATCCAAAGTCAAAGTAAGTACCAGACAAATGAAATAAAAAATATTCCAAGAGATTCGTTATCAATATCAATTTTACGAAAGAAATGAATATAATTGTTTGATTATAGACTTATACAGTCAAGGAAATGTTTATACGTCAATTGTTACAATTAAAGGGAATGTCCCTCGATCGTGTAATGGCCATTGTTGAACTTTATCCCACACCAATGTTATTGAGACAAGCATTTATAGATGCCGGTGCAAATGGCGATGAATTATTAACAGATTTGAAATTTGGTCAATTGCAACGTAAATTTGGGCCAACATTATCTAAAACACTATTTCAACTATATACAAATAAAAATCTAGTATAAATTAAATACTCAATATATCTATAATAAATAAAATATTTTTTATTATCAATACAGCATATTTATAGACGTTGGGTTGTAAGAAACGAAATAATTATAACAATAATAATAAGAAATAGCAGCAGCTAATTGAATATCAAGTGCAACAATTACATTCAAACATTGACAACATCAGACAATGATTGTGGAAACGTTGCATTATCCGGAACAACAATATTACTATCATCATCATTGTTACTTTCTTTCGATTGACTTGGCGTTTTATCGTTTACATTACTGCGAGCGTTGACAAGACTCGATGAGCTTAGCATAACTGAAATTTGCTCGGGTAATGGACAGCCAATTAATAATTGCTGTTCAGTTGTAAATGTCATTTGAAGAAATTGAAATAATTGTGTGAATGCTGCCACTACATTATTTTTAATTGGCCTGAAGAGAATACACTCTGTTTCACGATTAGCTAAATATAATTGCATTGACTGTTGGATATTTGGTAGACGGAATTTAATCATACGCAATGCCTCGCTCACCATTGCCGCAACCTTTTGCGGATCACTTAATTCATCGTTGGAAGGTTGTACATCACTATTGGCATTTGCGGGACTACGGAATTTAGCTTTTTCCACATAAACTATCACTGGCTCAATAAGAAGTCGTGTCGCATGTTGAATTAAGCGTTGACATGATATTTTTAATTTAACATCAACGTGTTTTCTCGAATCAATAAGATGCTCCTTCATTCGTGGTGCGCCTTCAAGGAAAAATTCAAGCAGTGCATTATTTGACAGGGTAAATAATCGTGAACGCTTTTCCAATAATCCAAAAGCCGCGGTTTTTACTTTGGAAAAGTCCAATGAATATTCTTTTACTGTAAAATCCACTTGAAATGGCGCCAATTGTTCACGCAATATAAGCAAATGTTTTATTTGGAACAATTCAGCGTCGAGTTCGCTTGCACGTGCTTCTATTTTATCTTTAGCTATTTCAACGCTATCAACGCAATATGTTATTGCTTCACGACTCAACGATTGAAATACTGGTCGATCGACACACCTGTAAAGCCGTGATAGACAAACTAATGTGCGACGAACTGTTGGATACCACATGCCGTGCAAATCAGCCGGTGAATTTGTTGTGTTTGATTTTGAATAGATTGGCTCAAACGCTAAATGATTATTTCGCATTGTTTCAACACCACCAGTGGCCACTGCATCAACATTATTGTCATCTAAAAATGACGAAACAGTTGATACGGAAATTTTCTTAATTCTCGCCTGTCGCATTTCTTCTCTTAATGTTTCAGCAATGTCTTCCATCATTCGCAATTTTTCCGGATAAGCCAAATCACCAGGTGATGGATTATAACCTAATATATCTGATTGTAAATAAAGATGAGCACGAAAAACTAATCGCTCTTGAGCATCGTGCAACAATTGAAAACAAACATTGCCAAAGCCCTCAAGACATTCTACATTATTTTGCACATGCTCCTCAAGCATTTCAATTCTCAAAATGCAACAAATTTCCGCCAACGTTTCTAAATGATTTATGTGTATTATTGATGGTCGCAATGCGTCATACAGAGAATTACACAGGCCTTCCAAATAACCGCTCAGTGCTGGCGATTTAATAGAAAAAAATTGATAAAATAGTTTGTGTTCGTCGATTGACGCATGAAGCAATAATGCACACGCTTGACGTACAAGACTGCAATGATCACCTTTATGCGACTCTTTAATCGATTGCAATCCTTTGCGAACACTCGTTCCCAATACTGAACCACGTTTCATTAGATAATGTTGTTGACACTCACCCAATAAACTTTCGTACTCTTGCCTATTAATTGCACGTTTTTCAATCATTTCAATAATTGGTTTAACTTTGGGTAATATACTTTGAAAGCGACCGTAAAATAATGCCAATGCCGTGTCAGCAGTACCAAGCGCTGTATTTCCACTTTGGTCTTTGATCACAGCACTTTGATTTAATATACTGTCAGTGGCTTGCTCCAATAAATCGTAAATCCATTGTTGCATCATATTTATAGCTTTTGATTGACAATGTCGATATTTAACAAGATACGATAATGCTTCCTTGTATGTATTATTTTTTTCAATAAAATTAATATTGTCATCGATTTTATTTGTAAGAATCATAAATAATTCACTGCGTACTGATAAATTTGGCATCTCCAATTTTTCCATAATAAAATCACCTTCTTTAAAGTATTTCACATATGTTGCAATATCATGAAACATTTCATTTAATTTTTCTTGCTGTGATATAAGTTGCTCAGTTGCATCGTGCAGTGCTGTAGTTTTCCCTGATACAATGGCGTATTGTTTTGAAAGAGTTGAAAAATCGTCTAATGCTTTTTCAATGTGTTCGCACAAATCGTGACACTCCTCTGTACGAGCCCGTAATTGTCCAAGATATCTTGAGTGTCTGGCACATTCTGCTTCATCATATTTCGACTCTAATGCCGCATAACATCGTAATAATTGACGATCAGTTTCAATTCCTTCATGGTTGGAAAAATCTTTAGATTTAGTATATTCCATTGTTGCTTCATCATTATCATTGGGTGAATTAAACGTAATTGCTTCTTCTTCCAAACGAAGTATTCGATTTTTTTGCTGTTTTGATAAAGGTGCCAGTGCATTCACTGGCGCGTCCCATTTTATAAGATCAATTGAAATATTACCTTCCATAATAGCCATGATTATTTTCTATAAAATTATTTTTTTCTATAAGTCATCTAAAAACAAAATAATGAAGAATAATAACGCTCATATTTTATATAAAATAAAACAAAGTTAATGTCTAATTTATAGGTTATCCTAATGTTTAGGCATTGCATTTACTTTTACCTGTGTTGCAATTAACAAATGTTAATTTAAATGTGCCATACTCATTTTCACATACAATTCGTACATATACACATGATCCCTATCATAATTGTCAAACGTTGCATGTTTATAATGACAGTTGGCTAAGCTGAATTGATTACGTCGACTATTTAACTGAGCGGGTTTGGATGCCCTGAGTGAGCAATTGTGATGGGGAAAATACGCGGGCGGTTACTTTTGAAATATTCTATTCTCTTGAACCATAAGTAACCTAGAATTTGGTATAAGTCCTTTATATTAATGGAAAATACTGTTCAATGGTCAATCAATATTACACCAAAGATATCACAATGGAATATTTTGGGGAATTTTAAATACGTAAAGTACAATAATGTGACATTTTGTTTTCGTATTTTCCAAATCTCCAAGTAACATTAGGTTTAACACGTTCTTTTTCAATGGTGATTTAAACCAATATCCATATTTGAATATAATAGGAGAGGTCGGGTATGTGCATTAAAGCATTAACAATAATACCTATAGCCTCAACGCCATCATTCATTTCGATATGGGAATTAACTAAATGCAAATAAACATCCGTACTTTGTATTGAGAAAAATCATAAGACGTACTTAAGTCGTTAGGCATGAGTCACGACTCAGATTGTATGAAAACTCATTTGATAATACCCATATATTCTATGTAAAATGCAATTAACAAATGCAATGAATGACTTTGACTAAATGTGAAATACCCTGCAATAAATAATCACGAAACAAATTCTAATGCTACATTATGATCATGTATTATAATTATTTGTAAGATCTTTAGCACTTAATATTATAGTACCCTATACTGCTTCCATTTTATTACCTCACGGTTCTTGTACTTTCATCACAATACGCCTTACTGTATTTTAATTATGTATTCATTATTTAAAGCTTCAAAAGCAATTTTCGAATCTCGGATTATCGCGTTTCTCTTCACATTTGTCAATCTCATTTTATGGCATTCGGTGAGATACAGTGTACAAATGATTTATTCTTTATTGTTTTTATTTTTTATTGTATCAATGATTATAACGAACAATTCATGAGCTATTCATTGTTAAAGTTCGCATTGATCTTGAGTTGGTTTTAATATTTTTTTCGATTGAAATCGATGGATTTTTGTTTCACTCATATCCAATTGTATCCATAGCAAGTCTGTATACATTGTATTTGTGCCTAAAAAAATATTTTCAAGATGAAAAGTATATTGTATCATCAAAATTTCATGTATAAACTACACGAAGAATCTGAATTATCAATTTATATATTTTTTTCTTTATCAAATTTATCAACATTTGGCGAGTACAATTGTACATAGTAAAAATTGACTTTGAAATTGTATAGAATTTTATGAATTTGAATATAATCAATATAGACATGAGGAATATGAAGAGATAAATATTATATCTATTCATAAGGTCACATGAACTTGGCATTAGATACATTTAATTGTCCTTTATGTATATACAAAGGAGTGTGAGGATCAGGTACACAGCACGAGCATGTATTTTCAAAATAATGCGCAGTGTAGAAGACAGAAAAAGAGACAAAGTGAGAGTGAGGGTAAGATACCGTTGTCTATTAGTGAAGTAATTGTGTCTTCTGTTATTATCTTTCCCTTACAGATCCAGTGTACGTTAACCATTAGGGTTTGCCCCATTTTTCAACATTGTTCGTTTGTAATTGTAGAGGGGATTATTTTACCGAGGGTACTCATCGTATATAAAGCTAGGAGCATTGCACAGCAATGTATAATTCTGCTGTGAGCTACGGAATTAGTCAGTTCAATCTCTCTGTGTCTGTTTATAGAGTTCTTATAAAAAATATCAATCGAATTGAAATAATACGCTCACTTCAATTTCATATTTATTTAAATTCAATGCGGACCGTGTCAATAATGCATTTATTATAATGGCAACACAAACATTTCAATTGCAAGATGATGATTGTGAAAGTGCAACCGCATCATCATCATCATTATCGTCATCACCAATAATTTCAATAACAAAACCAACATGTCTCGTAATTTTGGGAATGGCTGGATGTGGAAAAACAACTTTTGTCCAAAATTTAGTATCAAAAGTTTATGAGACTGGATTTCCATACGTTATCAATTTGGATCCAGCATGCGAAGAAGTGCCATATCCTCCCAATATTGGTAAATGTCCCATTTTTATTTAATACAACTGTTACAATATATATTTATTGTTATATATTTATTTTAATTGATTTCTAATGTACACATTGAATATTTGATTGCAGATATAAGGGATACAATAAATTACAAGGAAGTGATGGAACGTTATCATCTGAATTTGAATGGTGGTGTTGTCACAACACTCAATTTATTTTCCACCAAGTTTAACGAAGTTATTGATCTTGTTGATAGCGAGGGCGATTATCATGAGTATATAATTGTAGATGTGCCAAAGCAAATAGAAATATTTACATCGTCTGGATGCGGCAAGATTTTAACTGATACCTTAGCATCACGATTTCCAACGGTTATAGTTTATATCATGGATGCAATAAGCAATGTCTGTCCCCTCACATTTCTATTTAATGTCATGTATGCCTATTCTATTATGCATAAAATTAAACTACCATTTATTTTGATGATAAACAAGGTAATACATATATATATATATATATTTTTTTTATCGTAGAAATAAATTTTGTTATGGCAGAATAAAATTTATATGAATAAATAGGCAAATTAAAATATCATCATTCGTATTTTTAGATCGATGTTATGGAACAGAATTATATTATGACATGGTTAAATAACTTTGATGCATTTCAACAAGTTCTGGGCGCGGAAAACAGTCATATTGCTGATTTGATACAACGTATGGATCCGCCATTGAATCAATTTTATTACAATTTGAGAAATTGTGGTGTGTCCGCACGCACTGGTGAAGGCATTCCAATATTTTTTGATCTTGTCCGCGACGCCGTAGCTGAATATAATGAGTAAGTAGTTATTGTTTATTGTATATATATTTCAAAATAAATTCCATTCAATTTTAATTTGGATTCTATATATTTTTATAGAACGTATGAAAAAAATCGAAATAATTGTGAAGAGGACACAGTGGTTAATTCTGAAATTGAACTTTCGAAGACTGCGGCACTCAATCGTCAATCCGAAATCGCGGATATTTTTATGAAATGTCTTAGTGGCGATTTCAATAAACAATATGTGGTCAATCCAGATTCAGATGCAGTAAAAAATGAAGCTGAATCATTCAAGAATTTTTCCCATACATACAAAAAAGATTTGGACAATTATTACGGATTGAATAAGGCAAAAATCGACACTGAGCCAAAAAAAAAATACAAGACCACTAATTGATATTAATTTCTGTGAATGAAATCTGATGGCGCAATACCATACAAATGAACATTACATATTCCATTTCGATGAAACATATTTCGATTGAAAACAAAGCATTTATACTCTTCATTTATTATGATTGCAAATAAATATCATCAATCATTATTCTTCTTATATTATTTATATTGAATAAACTCCCACCATCTATCGGAACAAAATCATATTGATATGTACATAATGCAAAGATTTTCATACAAACACCACAACAAAGTCTTGATAGGTAAAAATCAGTAAAATATTTGAATTGTTTTGGATATTACACGACGTACTTGGTTATTTTTCATGAAAATTCACCTTTGCCCTTGTGTATATCTACATGTAATCATTGATAACAAAAAATTTTCACAGTATACACTCCTAGCAAAAAAAA
>CAJUYH010000342.1:18067-71324 GCA_910591685.1 Galerucella tenella | reverse complement strand
AAAAAAAACGTATATGCAAATATTATAATCGAGGAGGGGAGAAAAGACCGAATTTACCCGAAAGCCTCTCGTTCGTTGTGAGGACTCTATATTGAATGTGAACTCGGTGTTGAGAATTAATTGTTCAGCAGTACATAGTGAGATCAGTTTGTTTTTCAAGTTAATTTTGACATTTAATACTGCTTGTTCATAGGATTATTGATCAATTAGTATTGGATGCGAAGATTATCATCGGCGCACTGTCAATTGATAATGTGTTATTGTAGAATACAAAAATTTTCCCCATTTCTATCATATATAATTTGTGAGGTTATAAATGCTGTTTATTGAACAGCTCTCACAGCGCTAATATTTCACGGAGGTGAACAGAAAAGTTCAACATAGTACAACAAACAACTCGAAAATATTTTATTAGTCACTATGAATAATAAAAGACGTCGAAGAAAAACCGTTTTAGATTTAAATACAGCTGAGGGCTCTAAATCTGACGCAACAAGTAACAAAGGTAATGTCGTTATTTCACAATGTATAATCAAAACAATTCATTTAGTGAATTGAAAATTATTTCATTCATTTTTACGTTTAGCTAAGTATCAGAAAACAAATGGGTCATTTGGAAATTCACTCACGCATTTATTAGAGCAATATAATTCGGAAAGTGATGATGATTCATCTCGAAATGACAAAACGGGTTGTCTCAATGAGCAAGTGAATGATTTTCTTAAGGAAATTCAATGTATTGGTTCAGAAAATGAAGAATCACATGGTAAAAGCAAAAGCACAAGTTCAAAAAATGACGCATGTCAGTCATTATCAACGCACGAGAATGCCACATCTTCCTGTAAGTTCAATCCAATTATTTCAATCTCATAATCACACACTCAATTGATCAATAATAATTATTTAACATTGACAGTATGGCAAGAATGTTTTGACGAATCAACAGGATATCCTTACTATTGGCATACGGAAACTAATCAAGTGACGTGGGAGATACCTGCAGACTTGAAATTGACTCGCAATAATGAAGGGGATACTGTGAAACAGTCGTTAAATAAAGACCCACCGCGTAATATTTTGCCATCAGGCAAACCATGTAAATATCCAGATCATAAATTAATGAGTACTATTCCGGAAGGTATGATACCAAAGGATATTGTTGCACGAAATAGATTTAAACAGATTGAATGCGCCAGTCATTTGGTAAAAGATAAGAAAAAAATTGTATTAGATAAAAGAAAAAAAAGTGAAACAAAAGATGAGGACTCAGATGATGGACGTATTGAAATGATCACTTCATTTGGTAGTGACAATACTGATTCGGATCATAGCGATGATGATTCAACAATTACGAGTAGTAAAAATACTGCGGCAATGCAAAAAATTCATGAATCGCAATATAGCACTTCCAATGGCAACAGTCATGAGGATGATAATGGTAACGATATTAATGATGATGATAATGATGATGGAGGTGGTGATTGTAATGATGATGATGGTAATAATAATAATGATGATGATGATGACAATGATGATAATGATAATGACAATAATCATAATGCAGATGAAAAACCAGATAATTCAAATTCAAATGACACAATTACATCGCGAAGTAATGTTGAAAGTAATGAATTGACATTTTCTTTGGTGCCTGGATACGCCGATGAATCTGATAATGAAGAACATTCAGCCGTCAAGCCAAAAAATGTCGAGCCACTTTTTCCCATTGGATCATTTGTAAATAGCCGAATTAATGAGAGAAACTGTAAAATTGATGAGAATACTGAAGAATCAGAATATGTGGAAGCATTGCTGGACTCAACGGAAACGTTAAATGCTGACGATGCGAAAGTTACAAATAAAATTGATGAAACACCAAAGACAAATAGATTTTTAGAAGATTTAGGAACATCAACAAAGGCATTTCAGCGAAAAAAACGCATTGCCTTCGATGTTTTAATGAACAAAGGCAAAAAAACGGAAATTGAGAATTTAACGCTATTACAATCAGACAATACAAAAGAATCTACGGTAATCTTACCAATTACACGTGGGAATGATGGCCGGCATGGTTTGGGATTCCCAAAGGGAGTGTCCTGCGATGACAATGAGCGAGTTTCTAATTCACCGGAAGAAAGTACGCCGCATATTGGCACATCAACAGATGGAAAAAAGGAAGTTCCAATAGGAAAATCAATTGGTTTTGTTAGAGGCGAAACATTAACGTTAACCAAAACTATCGAAGAACCCGATAAATGTACGATGGCTGAAGACACACAAACCATCATAGAGAAGTTAAAATTCCTCTCGGAGGGAAGTCAAGCAGCGACCGCGGTGCAAATAATGAATATCCAACTTCAAGTTAGTGCTTTTTATTTACTCGCATAATTTTATTCTATCACAATATCTCTACTTTGCCTAATTCTCTTTACCTTTTTTTTGTTTTATTACAGACATTACTGAGTGCATGGGAATCAGGAGATCTGAAGGATCGCTATTTTCTCAACTGGTTGACTGGTACAAATCGCGAGCTCTGTCGATTAGAGAAAGCGGCCGCCCCACCTGGATGGGATTGCCAATGGGATAGGTAAGATATCTAATACGTAAACGAAAAAACTATGTACTTTACAGCCATTTACACACAAATAATTCTTTTACCTGCGGTATTTTCTTCCCCTTCATCACAACCACTAAAAAAATTCATTATTATTTTGTTTTTTAAATACATTATTGTCATATCACACAATTAAAAATATACGAATATATATATATATATGGTATGAACAAAAAATCGTTATCGAGCTGAGCTGTGTAGTGTAAGAAGAGACCAACATGTGCTTGGCCGATGGTATGTAGTGTATTTAAATGAGCTCATATTTATTTCATGATTTATACTTTATCTTGCTGTTATAGGTCAACGAGAAGCAAACATTATTTCAGTGGATGCCGATGGACAATAACAATTCTGTGGGATTTCGTTCATCTTGACAATATATTTGTTTCATTATTATTCGAATCCACAAATTGTTTCTCTCAAACTGTACAAGCGATTATATTGTGCTGTATTAAATTGCCGATAGGAACAATATACACAGTGAACATATATAAATATATATATATATTTCTCATATTAAAATTCAACGCAAAATATGCTTCAAATGTTGATACACGACGCGATTATTTGCCATATAAAATATAATATTTATTTCCAGGCAAGATCTACGACATATTGACAATAAAAAAAATTAATATCCCATTTATTCATTGAATAATTGTTGAATTATTTTTCTATTTTTTTATTTATTTTGTCTTTTTTTCTTTCTATCATTTTATATTGAACATGAAAGTATATTTAATGGCAAATAAAATATCAGGTAGGAGTCGTAATTAATTAATATAAAACTTAATAATATAATTGATTGTTATTAACAATTTTTTTTTTAAATACTGGAATTTAAATTCAATATTCGGGACAAATATACATATATGAATATATATGTGTGATGATGCACACGGATTTGTTGTCTTATGTTCAAATGACTCATTAGTCTGTCCTATGGGATTGGGGGATGCTTCTAGGTCACATAAACGGTACTATTATCGAAACGAAACCAACGACGAGACTCGATGGAGTTATCCGGATATAATTGGTGGCGCTGAAGAAATGGAATTGTGCACGACTCCGCCACCGCCTGATCAAGAGGAAAAAATTAATGACACGGAGCTTGATATGGCATCGAATAAAGACGCGGAACACAGTCATCAGATACAAATACATGAAAATCAATATGGATTGAAACAGCAACATGAATTGAATGCCAATGGAGAACACGAGAAAAATGACCAACAACAAAGTTATGGTATTTCTTGTCATATAAATGATTAAATTCTCTATATCACAATATAATGTACTATATTTACTACATTTATTGTGATAATTTTTTTAGATAAAGAAAACTCTTCCAATGACAAATGTCAAAGAGATGAAATTCAAATGGATAATATTGTGGAATCGGGAATTACCAGTCCGACTCCACCACCGCCACCAAGAATTTCCGGTGACGATTTAACAAGAGATAGAAAAAAGCGTCGTGACACTGAACGTAAATATACTGGTGCAAAAATTATCAAGAAAGATGAGACGAAGGCCGATAAAATCGGTGAAATTGTACAGTTGGATGACGAAGAAGTAAAAATGATAACTCAGACGGAAATTATTGCAACAAATTGTGAACCAATAATAACAGCTGCACATCATCCACATCTTTTGACATCAAATCCATCGCATGCCGAACCCTTGCCACCGGGTGTTGATCAACCCGAAATGCCATATGCACTAACAGCTACGTCAATTGAGCCGTCTGTGATATTTGCCGCCACAGCACAACAAACAAATGCATCAATTTATGCTGCAACAATGCAAGATCCAACAAATATTTCAATATTGGGACATCATCATCATCCAGCGCTTGTACAAAATCAACTTGTTCATTATCCTGCGTATCATCCACATTTACAAAGTGTAAGTAAAAATTATTTGATGCAATTCATGTTTGTATAAAAAAATTTTTTCATTTAATTAAATTATTTATTTGTAATTAGCAAGCAATAATTGCTGCTGCAAACAGACTCACTGGACCAGATACAGTCCAATTTATGTTGGATTACACTCGTATTTATGGAAATACTCAAGTAATAGCTAAACCACCTGTGAAAACAAATAAAGAACCGTTGGGCACAGCTTTAGATTCATTTTACAGTGATATCGCATCATTGGAGAATAATCCAGTTATTGAAGACAGTCAACAAATTAAACATGGCGAGGCCGCAACCCCAGTGCCAATGAAATCACAGGAGATACCGACTGCGGTGTTGGTACCACCTGATCCATCACAAATTTCTAATACAACCACTGATTCCATGTTGAAAGATAAGAAAAAGAAAAAGGTAATCAATAAATTATATACAAATGTATACAACTCATTGTGTTACATTGATAATTTATCGATATTTTATTTTATAGGTGAAAATTGTTATAAGCAAAAAACAAAAACAAGTTTCCAGTATGGTTGCGAAATGGAAGAAGGCTCAAAACTACGAAGGAATTAATTGATAAATATATTTTTTTTTCAATACTTTGCGATAAAATATCCTAGACCATTATAATTTCAACTTATTAAAATGTGTAGGTGTAACTACAAAATTGAATGAAATCCATTGAGTTTGTCAAACATGAATATACGATATTTGTGTTTATTGAATAAAAGAAAAAAAAATGAATATCTCATGCAAATAGATGTGAAAAAAAAATTCATAGTGTCACAATCCAAATGGATCAGTGATACACTCGATTTATACTTATATATTATTTGGAAATAAAATATAGACGTTGATATTTATTTAAATGATTGTTAATTTATTTTACGCCACAAGGGCACTCGCTGTAGAACTTTCGTATTTCCATGTAGGCGGCAGGGATCGTTTTGATTTATAATAACGTGCCAACCGATGAATACGTGATTCAACTAAAATGAGTCGGAATTTGCTGTCCTTATCCTTGCGATTTCGCTCCAAGTGCTTGCGAATGGCAACGGCTTTTTTAATCAAATAGTACAGATCCTCAGGTAGATCTGGCGCCAGTCCCATACTCTTCACTATACGGAGAATTTTGTTTCCAGTACGGAAACGAACTTGGGCCACACCATGAGAATCACGAAGAATAACACCTACAAAAATCAATAGCAATTACAAATGCCACAAAATAAAAATTGAATTTGTAAATAATAACCTATAAAAATCTTATAGTAGATATAGATAAATCTGTCTCAAATATTATCCAATAATTCATTAGCAAGCACAACATATATATGTGAATTGTGTTGGATTGTTGGTCTACACAACAATAGAATTATCGCTTCATCAAACATTACTCGTACCTATTTGCGAAGGTGTATGGCCTTTTTTTGCAAGTTTAAATATCAGGTCCTTGCAGTCATCGGGAGTAAGTTTTAACCAAGTTGGTACACTGCGTCTGTATGGCAGTGCCGACTGGGATATACCCTTACTGAAAAAAACATCATGACAATTAGACACATGGAGGTTATGGCAAATAAATGTCATTGGTATTGGGTGAATGAAAATTGAATAGTATATAATATTGTGCAATAATTGTGAGAAAAACTCCGTTTCATTTTTGATTCTGTGCCAATCGGCAGTAAATAAATTGTTATAATAATTGAAATGATTAAAGAGCACATGGCCGCCATGAATGGACACGCCAGCTCATAGCAGTTGAACACTGTGTGTATGTGTAATGTGAAGCTTATATATTTTTGGCCAAAATAAAAATAAAAAAGTTGTGAAAATATACAATTAGATACTATTAGATATTTAAAATATAACAAATACATTAATTTTCATACCCGGGAGCGTGCATACGACCCATCTTGGCGGATGTTTCTCGACGAAAAGGCCAAATGTAACAAACCTAGCGCCACTGTCGACAATTGAACAAAACCAAACGATATTTGCCTATTGCCGATGAAAAAATCAACATTCCACCAATCAATGAACGCGGTTTCTGCTGTATCCAAACGTTGATTCGAGAATCTCTACTGTTCGTGTGCTAAGCCGGAAATGCAGCTTCCAGCACAACGTAAACCATAGCAATCATTATTTATTACTTCATGCAACGTAAAAATTATTGGTTGTTATCACGTAACTTAAAATTGTAAAAAGTAAATATAAATAAAAAAAAATTATTGAAATTGAATAAGGGTGGGAATGATGAGACAGTTTGTAATATTGGAAAAATATTGGATATTTTGTAGATTGAAAAGTCACTGGTATGACATTGGAGAATCGTTGATAGTGGCCATCTTGAAGAAAGAAATAGCGCAACGTCGCAATTTGGCGTCGCGAGCAGTCAAGATGTCCGGAGGTTTAGCACACCGAGTTAGCGTACCCCTTGGCTGTCAGAATACCTGTGAAATCTCATAAGGAACGTCATAATCGATAATATCCGTTGTGTGTACGTAATTTCATTGTATTATTTCAAATTGTGATATCAATCAACACAATTACCAAATAGTTTATTCTCAATTTCAAAGTTAAATCATTCATTTTGTGTTTTCACTTGGGCTGGTATTGCAAACGGAAATTCATTGGAAACACAATTTACATTAAAAACAATATGATTAATACATATAATGTATTTCAATATTGTTAATAATCCTATTAATTTTCTCACTTTCAAGTAACAAATTGAACTTGTATAAACAGTGAATATTATTATTAAATTTGTTTCAATGCGTACGAATTTGAGCAAGCATCAATGGCAAATTATATAGAAAAAAAAATGTGAACAAAAACAAAGCGGTATCTTTAAGTTTACTTGTGACTGTTTATTCATTTACAAATGATTGGATAACATGTATTGTTATGCACTATTTATTATCACAACAATTTTAAATGAACATATGTTTTATTTCTTATATAGTAACAAGACTGCTGCTACTACTATTATTATTACTGCAACAACAACACCACCACCAACAAGAATAACGTGGATATAGAACAGCGGAATAAGAGAACACAAAGATGATCACCATTGATATTTGAAGCCCACGGTCATTGGAAAAAAATGTCAAGTGATAGTGACCACATATCAAATCCATCGAAACGAGTTCGGTGCCGAATATCCGACAGCAGTGAAAGTAGTGATGATTCGGTTATAGCCAAGATTAATCGTAAACGTCGAAACAATGTATGTGATTATAATATTGGATAAATATTCGTAATATTGGTGAATTTGTGTGGAATTGAAATATTGTTTTATCCTTTCAGAAAGTTTTTAGCGATGAGAGCAGTGAAGAAGACAGCGACGTTCAAAAACCGGGACTATCTAGAAGACACCGCGTAAGTAAATTAATATTGGCATTTTATAATGTAAATATACATTATAGTATTTGTGCATGTGAAATAATTTTTTTGTCTGTTCAATTTGTGTTTCAGAATAGAATTATCAAGACCGAATTGATCGATGATAGCAGTAATGAAAGTGGTTGTTCATCGCAGCTTGGTAATTAAACTCAAACTATATTGTTTTAATTACATATCGGAAGATATGTTTGTTTAGTATTTAATAGGAACTTGATTTTCTTTGAAATCACAGTGGAAAGTGACACAAGTACTGAATGGGAGTCGGATTGGACATCGGATGGTATTGATGATTCGGAAGACGAAATGATACCTGTACAATCTACGAAAAATACCAGACAACGTAAAAATACAGAAGCTGCTGTTAAATCTCCAAGGAATTCGGATTCTGACGAGAGCGATGGTCAAACCGAAAAATGTCCAATATGTTTATTAACCTTCCGTAAACAAGAGATTGGCACACCATCATCTTGTGAACATTGTTTTTGCCTATTATGCATAACTGAATGGAGTAAAAATGTTAATACATGTCCAGTTGATCGTCACGCATTTACAGCGATTCAAGTTAGAACACATCTTGGCGGCAAAGTATTATTAAACAATTATATTCTCATACAATTAATATACATACAGTTTATTTTGCATCAATTGAATTCAATTAACGGAGAATAATTTTACAGATTGTAAAACGAATACCAGTTGAACCTAAAAATAATGGCGAAGAGCATATACAAGAGGATCCAACATACTGTGAAGTTTGCCGACAGTGTGATAGAGAGGATCGCATGCTATTGTGCGACGGTTGTGATTTAGGTTTTCATTTGGAATGTTTAACGCCGCCAATGCACCAAGTACCAATTGAAGAATGGTTTTGTGCTGAATGTTTACCCAACAATCAACAAAATCTCGCTGAATCGGTATATAACATAGTGATATATTCAATTAACAGGATTTATTAAATTGGAAATACCTTTTGTGGCACTTTTATACCACGGATTAAAATTATTTTATTGTAGGTGGAGATTGATTTTGATGAAATACCTGATTTAATGGCGGAGGCGCGATGTCTCGGTGTAACTTATGGCAGAACACGTACTGGAGTTTCGCACGAGGTCGAAATAATGGGACGTTTTCAACATATGTATCGTCAACGACTTATACCACGCACGCGTCAAAGTGAACGTGTACGTGCAAATATACGCGCTGATCGTAATAGAGCACGTGAAGAATTAATAACAACCGTAACAACTAGAGCGATACCAAACTTTGATCCGGAACAGCCATCAACATCGTCTGGCATTGATTCTATATCAGAGAATAGCCGGGGCCGCTCACCAAATAGTATACAATCATGTTTGCCGCGAGTTAAACGCACTGCCAATAATAAAACAAAACGTTCAAAGGCCACTAGTCGAAAGAAGAAGAGCCGCAAAATGAGCAACAATGTTGATACAATCTTACGTGAAGTGCGCATTAGAGAATACAATACTGATGGTGAGGAAGAGGAAATTGTCACTTATGTGAAAGTCAAACCACAAACAGCTAGACGGAAGCATAAGAAACGAGGAGTTAAGAGGCGCAAGGTACAAATTTAATACGTCTTTAAAGTAATTAATTAATAGCTTATTTTTTATATAAATACAATCGCCAATGGCATCGGACAATTTTTCATACACTCAAGTCGAAAAAACAAAACGGATATCCCTTCTCCCCCAATACGCTCATTCTTATATTTGAATCAACAGCTTGAAATGTTTGAAGATCTTTCGCAAAAATAAAAAAAAAATAAAAGTACAAAATCATAACTCAAGGAAGTAGTGGTAGGACCGATGGAAAATACTTGGAAAATTATCCTGTTCAATTTATACATACACTCATAAAAATATAATTAACAAATCATACATACTTAATTGGCCTCTATAAATTTTGATTTCTCATCTTGTTTTTCATCTAATAATTATATAAAATGTATTTGTCAAATGTATAGTATCGTAAAATTTGAGTCGTAAGTATTCAATAATTATTCATGATCAAAATTGTTCATTTAGTAGAGTACATTGAGTAAATAAATTTGACATTGGAGTATGGTTTTTCAATCTTTTCATCCCAATCCGATAAAGCGCGAACACGCAACAAACAAACACACAAGTTTATCGTCGCATTATTCATAAAATAATTGCACATAAACATGGCGTAAAAATTAATTCACTGATTTTTAATAAATATACATTATATCATTTGCATCAGATATATAAAAACTCATATACGAGTCATCTCCATGCTTATGTTCAATTATTTTTTTTAGTTTCTTACTTTTTTTGTTTTCTAGAAACGTAAAACCCAAACATCTACCCGTCGCAGTAAATATTGTCGGGTTGGATCTTCCAGCCGGACGACCGACAACAAAACTGTAAGACATCGTCTGGCGCTCGCATTAGGTTTAGCCAGACGAGCTAGAGGTTCTACCTCCAGTATAAATTTGGCACCACCAGTTTCAAAAAGTTCAATATCAATTTCAAATCGATCTAATTTAACAAACGCCAGATTTCGTGCGGGCATCTCTCAAGTCAATTTATTCGACAGCAACTTAATGTTGGATTATGCACCGTTAGGGTAAGCAATATCATTACCAAATTAATTCAAATATTCATTATTACAAAAAATTAGAGGCAAAATTTACTGTATTTTTATTTTATTCTCGAATAGCTCTGATGACGAAACTAATGAGGATAATAGTGTTGATGGAGGTTCAGTTGTTTCTATTCAACGTCGCAACCCGACAATATGCACGAATAGACGTCGACTTGCATTGAAAGGCATGTCGAATCCAATACACCGTGATGACTCCCGGCCAATCGACGATTTAATTGGAAGTATCATAAGTAGTCAACAATTGTGGCATTCCAGGCAAAAAGATATTATCCTGAAGGCTGATGGAACATTGCTGTTACCAACTGATAATACGGATATTAAAAAAAATTATGAAACTGACAAAAACATCGTTAACAGCAATAATAATAATAATAATAACAATGACCATCATCATCAAGTGTTAGTAAATGACAATAGTATTATTGTTAATCCGGTGGGTGACAATAATCTCGGTACATCGACTATTAATTCTGCAGTTATTGTCCAAGCACCAATGTATAGTCATTCACGCGCTGGCGGAGTTGGGAACCATAATGCGGATAGTAGCGGATCCTTCAGGGGTAACTATCACGACAGAAATAATCGCGGTCATGGTGGTGGTCAAGATTACGGTATGCGCGATTCGTATTCTGGTGGTGGTGGACGGCCAAATTATGGCGGACCAGGTCCAAGAGATGGTTTTGCGCATGGTGATCTTCGACCGCCACCAGCCGCACTTGATTTTAGTTCGAATTTTGAAAATCGCCGAAGACCACCCGCACCACTTTTGCCACACTTTCGCAATCGTCCACATCAAAATTATCGCAATGACAATAATCGATCGAGGCGATTCAATAATATGGATCGTGGAGGACCATTTCGACCGGTAAATCCAACGCATGGCCCATCATTTCAACATCCGAACAATTTCCAAGGTCCAAGCAATATAAACAACTTACCGCCGCCATTAATACCGCCATTAATGCCACCACCGACGACACAGCCCAACAATTTACCGATGACTGTGGCCGACGTTGATGAAGCAGGAAATTCTTCCATATTAAATGAATCGGGTGGAGATGAGCCATCGAATGTTTCACAGTCTGAACGTTTCGAGGGTGAAGAGTGTGATATTTATGGTGATATTGAAACTCCCAATGATAAACCACCAGAAGATAATGCAAAATATAATGAGAACAATGAAAATGGTGGAGAGTCAGTTGTGGCACTTTTACCGCCGCCTGTACCACCCTCGGATTTATTGGATTATGACGAGAATTCGAAAAGTGATAAAAATAATGAGAGTGACGATGAGGATTTGGTTATAGACGATACGCCAAAAGATACTGCCAATACAGAAACAAATGAAAACCAGACTGAGGATATATATGATCCATTTGCGATAGCAGATAGCGATAGCAATGATAGTGATGAACATGAGGAAAAATCAACTGCAAAAGTGGATGAATCCAGTGATGATATGGCTGTCAAATCAATTGTTGCCAATAACGCACCACTACCACCATTAGCACCACCACCAAGTCCACCAGATTTTCTTTCAATGGTTGATAATGTGCATGACGACGATGATGATGATGAGGTGAAAGGTGATGATTGCCCAAATTTTTCCATTTATTCATCGGAAACAATGGACGTTGCGCGACACACAGAGCAAGAATTATCACAACAAATTGGACCGTTAGAACCCCCACCTTTGCCTCCTGCTATTCCAGATGATGATGATATTATTGTTGCTGACGTTCAAGCTTGTGATTTATCAGAAATACCTGAACCATCGGATCCTTATGTTGAATCATTGCGTAGAGAGAGACAAACATTGAATAAAATACCGCCGAAAAAAATATCAACTGATTCACGCGGTAAAATAACATTTAAAATTGGTAATAAATTCAAATTAAATAATCGATTGAGTTCGCTGTATGACGAGCTTGATGATGCCATTGAAATATCAATCGCACAAGAGAAACAGGAGGAAATCGAAAAAGTGAACGAAAAGGAAAAATCAACTATTGGCGTAGTGTCAAGCGAAGACACCAACATAAAAAAGAGTAAAACTGATGAAAATGATGAGGTGAAAATGGGTGTGGATGTTAGTATCGTTGGCGCCACCACTGCGAAACATGATGATAAAGTCCAAGATAAAACGAATAATAAGGAAGAGAATGATTGTCAGTCGACATCAAACAATGTGAGTGTAGCTGAATATGCTCCCGATCAAAATAGCAATGATAGTGATGATTCAGATACACATACGCTATCAGAAAAGAAAACGTCAAAATTGCCAACGTCTGAACTTGATACTATTGAGATAATGAGTATCGCGGGGACAAGTCGCAGTGATAGAGTTAGTGATGCAACGAATGTCGACGTTGAACAGCAGGACGATGATTCAAGCCATCAACTTTCACCGGAATTAATAACTGAACCTGACTTTCAACTGCAAAAAGAT
Organism: Galerucella tenella; assembly: GCA_910591685.1. NCBI lineage: Eukaryota > Metazoa > Arthropoda > Insecta > Coleoptera > Chrysomelidae > Galerucella > Galerucella tenella. The sequence goes on along the minus strand of CAJUYH010000342.1, from coordinate 58,285 downwards.
ACAGCTGAATGCTGTGTTTCGACAAAGTTGGATGAGGAGAATGACAATGTTGATCATTGGGAATCGGATGGTGCTTATACCCCTTGCAAAGATGAAATGCCAGTAAAAGAAAAAATGGATATACCAGAAAAAATTGCTGGAGGTTTGACATTTGAAAGTGGTTTGGAGCCCATAACACCACCGGCAAAGGACAGAACGTGCGACGATTTGGATGATACATGTATAACTCCTATTGAATATGCTGGATTAGGTACGGAAGCCATTTCTGAAACTGATGAGGCAATTAATTTCGAGGAGGAATTAACGTTATTGAGTTTACGTAAAGGAAAAGAAATGGAGGACGGTGAAATAATGGAAGAAAATAAATTGGGTGGAAAAAAGCAATCCGAAAAATTGTCCGACAATGAGGATGCAAATAATCGCAAGAAAAAAAAGGAAAAGCGTGAAAAGTGTAAACAAGTTGGTGAGAAAAATAAAGAAAACATCTCGTCAGACAATCAAGTGGCATGGAAAAAAATATCCAAGAACACGAAAGAACGGCAATATCGAGAGAAAGGCAAACGTTTTGAATCGCGGGATAAAGATAAAGAGCTATCTGATAAATCACGGGACAGGAGTAAATACAGAGAAAAGAGTAAAGAAAAGACCAGGAAAAAAATTAAAGATACAAATGACAGGAAAAAGGAGAAGCGAAAAGAGTTGCCGCGTTACGATGTGAGAAAAATAGTCGCTGAGAAACCAACGAGACCGCGTAAAGATGAATATGGGCGTGATATACGTGACCTATCACGCAGTTTGTCACGCAGTAGAAGTCCAATCCGCGCCAATAAACGATCGCATTCACGTGAGCCACGTGTGAGTCGTTCATTTTCACCACGAAAGCATTCGCGCAGTCGATCGTGGTCAAGACGTTTGGCGCGTTCATGGTCGCGCAATCGGCTTTCACCCACGCACAAACGATCAGTTTCACGTTCACGAAGAAAATCGCCGCCGCGTGACAGGCGTTCACTGTCACGTAGGCGTTCAAGATCAATACTCAATCGTCGTAATCGAAGATCAATGTCAAATCAACGTCAACGAAGAAAGAGATCTATTTCACGAAAGCGTCGTACACGTTCGAGATCGTATTCACGATCGAGATCGCGGACACCGTCAAGGACACGATCAAGATCCCGCGATGTGAGAACAAAGGACCGATCGAAGAAGCACAAATCACGAAGTCGTTCCAAAAGGCGAAAACGATCGCGCACCAAGACTCCACCACCTAGGAAGGCAACATCTAAATCCCGCAGTAAAAAACGTGCAAAACGCAAAGCACCACTGCCAGCTGCCACTGTACATTCGATAAATATACGATCGCGATCACGTTCACGTGAAAGATCGTATTCGCGAGATAGAAATCGTTCTCGAAATTGGAGCAAATCGAACGATAAGACTGGAGATCGCGGTGGATTCGGTGCTAGAGAAGATGATAGGGAACAACAGCCAGTGTCTGGTCAAGCAACATCATGGAGTGCTCAATGGACACCATCGTGGTCAAGATCACGTTCACGGACACCAACTGGCGTCGATCGGCAGCACAATGATCATCTTTTAGAATCACGCGGCTGGTCACCGAGTTCACTTATAGCATTAACAACTGCATCGGCATCAGCATTACCACCATCTTCACCACCATCACAAACATCTGGGGTTATGGCATCGGCAAATGTCACGGGTATTGGTGGAAACAATGAACCACTCGATAGTGTTGCGTCGCCAAAAAATTTGACCGTTATTTTACGTAATAAAGATGCGATAAAAAGTAAAAAACGAAAGGACAAACGGGCAAAGGAAAGGAAAAAGTCACGTGAATCCGAGCGCCGTAAAATGAGTAATAAGAGAAATCGTACACCGCCACCGTCCAAGGAGGTATTTGCTAGCGGTGATAATATATTGGTTAGTGTGTGTTTCAATAATGAATATGCCACTGGTCAAATGACTAATCCTACAACACATTTATCCGATAATATACCACTATTAACTACAGCAAAACGTCGGCATCGCGAACCCGTTCAAGCTGAATCATCGAAGAAGCCAAAGAAAGATAAATCCAAAGACAAAAGATCAAAGTCTCCAAAAATTAACAAACGCGACAAAAAACGAAAATCAAAGGCAGCTGAAATTGCAGCGAGTAAAAAACCCGTTGCTGTTATTGATTTAGATCAGTCACCATTTCGAGAACAAACACCGTCGCCACGCGATGTAATTGTTTTGAGCGACGACGAACAGGACGACGATCACAATAACAATCATCACAATATGAACATTAATAATAATGGCAATAATAGCAATAATGGCGGCGATGGTAGCAATTGTAATAATGGCAATGCTAATAACAATAATGATGTCAATAATATCAATCAAATTGACAATATCGACGACGATGATGATGATGAAGAGGATGACAATGGTCAAATTCGAATTTTGGGCTTGTCGACGTTGACTGAACAACAACAAATTCGAATGTCATCATCCGCAGTGCAACAGCATATACAGTTACAATTATTGCACCAACAGCAAACGGAGCAGCAGCAACAACAGCAAGGTGGAAAAATTCAAAATCAAGAGAATGAAAGTGAATTGAAACAACAAGAACAACAGCAACTGCAGCATAAATTACATTTACAACAACGTTGTTCATTGTCGTCAGATCTTGAACAATTTATAGCCCAAGGGCCGAAAACACCTCCCGAACCACAAGTGAAATTTTCAATAAATAAACAGCCCAGCAATTTGCGTCCCACATCGATGATGCATCCATTGTTTGATGGCGATGAAGATGATGAAGAAATAGAGGGTGATGATGATGATGACGATGATGATGATGATCGGGGCGATGTTGACAATGACGTGGATGATGATGAAGGCAATAAGTGTTTACAGGGAACGGGTGGCGAAAGTACAAGAGACTCGAGCAACAAACTCACGGCAAAAGATAAAGGTGAACGTGGAGAAAATGATATGGAGGATGAAGATGATGGTCGTGGCGATGGTGAAGAGGAGGACGACAATGAGAACATTGACGAGGAGGAAGAGGAGGAAAATGAATTGCAGAGGAATGAGGAGCAGAAGGAAACACTCGATAGTGAAGGAATGTCCAAAGACGATCATAAAAAATTACGCAATACTGAAGAGTCGGACGGTGGAATTAAAATTGGTCCAAATACACCACCAGAACCGCCAATGTCGCCGTTTATGTCGCCCGACGCTTATGATCCATTTGATCCAACAAAATCTCGATCGCCTTCACCAAATGCAATGGACGGTGGTATGAACAATGATCAAAAGCACGGTGAAAATGCTGGTACAACGATGACATCTATGAAAGATGCAACGTCCATTACAGTCAATGAAAAATGTGAATCTGATAAACCGAAAGTAATATCTATGGTGACAATTAAACATGCTGCTATTTCTCCAGATAAGGATGGTGCTCTGAGTGGGACTGGTGAAACAGCAAAAATAATGGACAGTTCAGCATCAAAAGATCAAATGAATCAATGTGTTGTTTCATCATCAAATGCAAACTCATTTGCTACAATTAATCCGGTGCTGGCAACAGTTGCTGCTGCTGTACAGCGAAGTGGTATATTCACTAATCCGTCTGGTTTCAATGTACAAAGGAGTATGGCACAAGGGAATCACATTACAGCAGCAACGCAATTGAATAAACGAACAAATGATAGAGCGCCACAACTTACCAATTTGTTTATAAATTCAGTTAAAAATCTGCCAATTGCTATGCGTGGAAGTAAAGCAGTTGCCAACAGGAATAACTCACTATTGCCACAAAATGGTGGTGATTTACCATTGGAAACAAACAACGATACAATTACAATTGATACGTCATCGCCATATTCGCCAGGATCGAGTTTGAGTGATGGTATTTTTGATCCACCAAGTCCCGGACGAAATCATCATAGTCCGCCACGACCACCTGGTCCGTCTGGGAGTAATATATCGAACATAATGAAAAATAATAGCAGCAATAACAGTGGGAATACGTCGAAAAATACACGAAGCAGCGGCGATAAAAAGGATGCTTTCGATGCATTATTTGGATCTCCACCAATGATAAAAACAACGGGTGGTGCAGCCAATAAACTTCGTGTAAAAAAACCTATTGTTAAAAGTAAAAAATTGTCAAATTCGAAAATTGGTGTACGCATGGATGAAAATCAATTGCAAATATTGGATGATTTGCCGAGTTCGGCGGTAGAAATGCAAGTGAAGGATAAATTTTTAAAGAAATTAAATCGCCAAGAACGTGTTGTCGAAGAAGTTAAATTGGTGTTAAAACCACATTATACAAAAAAACATGTAACTAAAGAGGAGTACAAGGATATAATGCGAAAGGCTGTGCCCAAGGTAAATTAATGTTATATAATTTGTTCGTTGTACCATAATTGATTTTACTATTTATTCAATGATTATTTGTGTTTTGTCTTTAGATATGTCATAACAGAACGGGTGAAATAAATCCGAAAAAGATTGCTCAACTCATAGAGGCATACGTAAAACGATGTAGAAGCAACAAACGAAAAGGGGCTGCGTCATCTGTTGGTTTTACAAGTAACGCGGCAAAACCATCGCGACCACCGTAAGTTAATTATATAAAAACAAAAAAATTCACCATTAAAAAAAATCAAACGATGAACGGTCTATTTATTCTAATTAATTGCAGGAAAAATCCCTGGAGTTGATCGACAATGTTCAAAGTTAAACTGTTTAATCGATGGTAATGCAATCTTATGATTCAATCGAACGCAGCAATAATATTGATCGAGATTTATCACAAAAAAAAAACAAAACAATAAATGTGTGAATTGAATCAATTGTTTATGTTTGCCATGTGAGCAGTCTTGTATCGTGTGTAAATATTCAAATAATTGTATTGAAGCGCAATACTTGTATTTATCGTGGATTATAGCCGGCGCGCCAATGTTTTATTATCACGAGAAATAACGTGACATTGCTATATATAGATTTCATTATTATAGACAAGAGGAATGACGCAATTAATCTCAATCGTTAAATTATTTGGCGAATAAATAAAAATGAAGAAAAATAACAGCGCAACAGCAGTAAAACGGAAGGGATATGAAGAACAACATTGATAATATTTCACAGCTATCTTTACGAATTATTACTAAATTGCATATAAATGAGGGAAAAAAAAATACGAATGCGAATAAAGAAAAAAAACAAAACGCCCAGTATTATATGTATATGCCCTTTTGATGAGTACTCATTTTAATCGAAACGCTCAGTTCATATACGTATATATATATATATATATATATATGTATATTTGAGAGTGTTTGTATGTTGGATTTACGAAGAGGATAAAAAAAGTCATTGTGACCAATGGGATTTTACTTTAGTAATAACGATTCATTAATTCATAGTGTATCATAATCGGTTTTACATTACCCTCTCCATTTTAAAAATAAGATTCATTCTTGTTTATTGTATTATTACTTATGTACGGTGTAGAAAAATGAAAATAAATTATTGCATAAAAATATAATTGTTATACTGATTTACTGTAAACCCATATAAATATTCAGACTGATAGACCATCAGCTATTTAATAACATTGAGGGTATAATTTGTTATAATAAATAGATATCGCAATGCTGAGTAGAGACAAACAAAGAACCAATACATTTCATCACTAAGTGATGAAATGTAAAAAAGTAGGAGGCTTCCATTATTTAAGATTTTTGACAATGAAGTTAATTAATTCATTCAGTGCTGCGAATGAGACGACGTTATACAAATGTTTGGATACGTTTTAATATTTAATATATGCAAGTTATTACATGTATATATATATTTATATTATATGTCTGTATGTATACAAACGAATGTGCTAATAAGTGTAATGTATAGTGTATGCAGGTGTATAGACACTATAGGCAGAGATTATAGTGTGTGATTGATACTAGATTGCACGACAGAGGTGCGGAATAAAGTTCTTTCTCATCATAATTAAATTTTCTTTGTCATTATTATTAGAATATATAAATTTTTCGTAATTAATTATATCGATAAGACCAATTATAATTGCAACTCGACAATTACTCTGAAAAATGCTGCACGTGAATGGTGAAACAACGTTTATTGTGCCACTAACCATCAAAACAAATCGTGAAATATTTGATGCAGAACATTTGTCAGTTGTAACGTCTATTGACAATTGTTGTGATTATTATTATTGTTTTTGTCATTGAGCTATCGCGGTGTTTATGGTGGATATATATATATGAATTTTTTTTTGTTGTATACTGCATATTATATATATTGAAATATAGGTGAATATATGCGTATTTATGTATGTATGTACGTATATATGATTTTAGCAAATGGCCGACAATTGGACACGGAGTATTATTTGCCGGTGAGAAATACGATAATTCAATGTTCATATTAATCGTTGAATTTTCATTATTTATTTCATTATCCAATGTATTTGTGTTTTAGCTATTACAAGAATGGCTTGTGTCGAGAAGGAGATAACTGTACCTATCAACATGCAGGACCACAGGCGGCCGCATCTAGCGCTGGTGCAGCACTTGATGATGACATGATTGGTGTGAATATTTCATCAGATGCTGAATCAATTGTCGAGTGTCGTTTCTTCAAATGGGGTACATGTAAATTTGATGATCGTTGTCGATTTCGTCATGGCTCATTAGAACTTGAAACAATAACGGGAAGTGAACCACAACAACAGGCAATTTTGAAGAAAACACGACTAAATTCCAGCTCAGCTGCCACCACATCTACACATGCTGCCCATTCATCCTCTACGTCTTACACAACGCCTTCTTCATCATCAAAAAAATCGTTTGTATCTACCAGTCGATTTATTTATATATTTTGTAATTTAAGTTGTCATATATGTGAGATGTATTGTTAATTTTGCTTTTTTTTTTATTTATCATTGAAAAAATAGAAAAAGAACAAATTATGAAGCTGATGAGTGGGCTAATGCGCCAGAATTCGTGCCATATTCAACGACAGCGAATGAACATTCAAATTTAGATTGTGACATGTCGTTGTCTGGTCGTACAATGCCACAGTCATACGCAAGAGCGGTAAATAGTTCGGGTCAATCGTCGAATCCAGCGTCAGAGCCATTATGTCCGGATGCAATGGCTAATGGTATATGCAAACAAATTAATTGTCACTATTTACACGGAGATATATGCGATATGTGCGGTCGTGCGGCGCTTCATCCTTACAACAAGCAGCAGAGTCAACAACATACAAGTGTAATTATACCATTGTCTGTGAAAATTTCAATATATATTATTTTAATTAATTGATTCACTTCAGGAATGTGTTAAACAACACGAGGCTGATATGGAGTTATCATTTGCTGTTCAGCGAAGTAGAGACAAGACTTGTGGGGTTTGCTTTGAAATTGTGATGGAAAAATCGTCGCGAGAACAGAGATTTGGTATATTACCAAATTGTAATCATTGCTTTTGCCTGAGTTGCATAAGAAAATGGCGACAAGCTAAACAATTCGATAATAAAATAATCCGTTCGTGCCCTGAATGCCGTGTTACCTCAGATTTCGTATGTCCCAGTACTTATTGGGTTGATACTAAAGACGAAAAAGATAAGCTTATTGTTGAATACAAAATTGCATTAAGGTAAATACCGCATTAGCACTTTTATAGTTATTTTTCAACTCACTGTCTCGTTTATAGCTTTGTTCATATATTGAGTACTTGACATGGTATTTTGGTTACAGCTTGAAGGATTGCAAATATTTCAACAAAGGTCAAGGAAAATGTCCGTTTGGCAATAAATGTTTTTATCTTCATGCTCTGCCAGATGGAACTAAAACCGACGTAGGACCACCAGCGCGTCAAGGCTCTGAAGGTGATCGTGACTTGGATTATTGGCAAGTAAGTTTGCATTATATTGAAATATACATATCCAATTTATATATAATCTCAGTTAACTATTGTTCAATGTTACTATCTTTATTGTTTTTTTTTTTAACAGCAACTTATATTGTGGAGCTTCGTCGAGGAAAGAGATAGTCGTTGGGTGCTTGTGGATGATCACGATGAAGTTGTAGTTTTATTCTCTGATTCCGATGATTCTGATTGGTCGCGATTCGAACCTCGCGATTAATACTTACGTAACCTTATAATTCCTCGCGTAAAACTATGCAAATTACTATACATGCGAAAAATTAATTAGATTATTTAGTTTATGCATTCGGATTTTTCCTATTATTATTATTACATTTCTTTTTTTTGTAAGTTTTTTTTTCACGACAAGTGTCATTTAATCAATGTCCTCTTTGTAATAATGATAAGAATAACGATTCGCTTATCTCAAGTCAGTTCGGCAGTAGTTATACACGAGACGTTAAATATGATCTCGTCTATATAATGTAATTTACAAAAAAAAAAAAATATGTTTATTACCAAATTCAATAGCGAAAAATATCGGGAAGAAAGATTACATGTGACCCAGATATTGTATTTTTTTTTTTTTGTAGATTTGGGTGAGTGTGAATGTGTGATGCTGGAAAATGGGATAGGCGGTAGTGGGTCGTTGTTATTTTCGTCGTGGTTAAATTTACATTAGGAAACAGCTAAATGTTTGATATTAGGATATAAGATCTATATTTAAATTTGCTCACTTCACATTGATGCCCGCCACTATTCGCTATTTTCATTTTTCGTCTTTTTCCATTTCTCCGTATTGCTCAAATTTATTGGGACACAGTTGAATTAATGAAATAGGCATTAGTGGAAAAAAAAAAATTGAATTCTCATTTCAATTCCAATTAAAAATATATTTTTGTTATAAAAAAAAAGAAAAAAAATACATATGTATCGTATACATGATAAGGCGGCGTAAATAGTAGCAATGATATAATAATTATATTTCGCTTATGCAATGGGGTATGGTGAAATAACTGCGTTAACATGAAAAATACAGAGTAACACTGGGAAATCATTAAATATTTTGTTTTAGTAAATACGAATATAACGCTTTCAAATATATATATTGTTATTAGAAAGGGTGATTTTTGTTTACGTTAAACAATTTAAGGCAACATCATTCAATTTACAAACGAATTTTTCGCTATACAACTGTTGAGTCTTTTGTAGTAGGCTGAGATGCTTGCGTATTGTTCCAATCTCTGATATTATTGTCGTCGACTCTGTAATAAATTATTACACGATATATATAAATATGTAAAGAAAACATTAGAATATCAAAGAAAGCCCAAATATTAAAAATTAGCTGAAGAGAAACAAGAGTAAAAAAAAATTACCTTACGGTAATGTATGTTTGACTGGGTAGTGGTTGAGCGGAATTGCAAATTCTTCGTTGTACTAATGGAGCATGTGCAGTTGAGATCTGTTGACGGCAATCAATGTTTGTATCACAATTAAGCTCAATATCGTTGTTATTGCTTTTATTATTACTCTCCGATACGATTGTAGGTGTAATGTTACTGCCCGTAGAATGAATATGATAAGTAGTTTGCCCTGAATTAATTGTTGTGGGCTCAACTTTCTTACGAAACTTTGTAGAATACTTATAAAAGTCAGACATTTCAAATGGTTTTGTTACTTCTTTGTAAGGTTGATATTTGCCTGCATGAACAATTGTCCGACCATCGGCTGTTAATTTTTCCGACGATGTTAAATTTGTTGTGTCAAAATTGATATCAACTTCACGTCTGTTGCTCAATCTACTAGATTCAGCGGGAATTTCAAGATTTTTCGGTGATTGCAACACCGACGTTGGCTTTGGATAACTAAAATCCATTGATGTCTCATACCATTCTTTGTCATTATCACGGTATGAAGGGTGAGCGTCACGATTGTATACACGATGGACGGAACCTGCCGCCGTTATTGGTTGCATACCGGTAATTGTTGTTGCCACCACTGGCGATGCACACGTAGTAGTGACAGCAGCGGTTACCGAATGCCAATTTTCAACACTTCCCAATGATTGTGTACGCAATAATGTTCGTGTTGACGCTGGTTCAACTCGTTCCATTCGCACATTTTGCGCCTGTTGATTACTTAAATACTTGGATGTTTTGCTTTCAATTGTGGGTGGTGGTTTAATATATCTAGGTGGTATTGGTGTCGTTGAATGTAATGCAGGTGCTAATTCTTGGCTTGTTGCTTGATGACGATGAATATTACTTGTCAATGAAGTATTATCACTTTGTTTTCGACGATCGATGCTACCAAATCTACTGTCCGATTGCTGTATTGAACGCTCAGACTGCCATATCGACTCCTCATCGTCAGGTACTATCCAATTATCATTGGAATTTGTTATTTCATGACGTGACATAACATTTTGATGATTATTACGACGTAAATTTCTATCTTGAATGGAGTCGTGCTCCTGTTGTCGCAACAATTGACCATCTCTACGTATATTGTCGTCACTATTTTGTAAATGAGAATATTGTCCCGGTGGATAATACATGTATCGAGCACGTGACAGACCAGCCGGCGTTGGTATCTGTTGGTCCAATGTCTCTGGGTATGATTGCATTGATGGTGATTCGTTTGTTGTAGGTGATAAATGATCCTGATGATAGTGCTGATGATACTTTTGTGGTTGGTGTTTGTATGGATTTAATTGTTGTTGCTGTCGTTGATTGTAATGATGTGTTTCGTATTGTCGCTTCTGCTCTCTTGACCATACATTATTTCGACGGGCAATTGATTGATCGTCTTCGTCACCGTGGCTACCCGAAATAGTACGATATCCACGTTCAATCATTTGATAATGTCTTGCATGACGTAAATCACCATCGTCGCTATTACCGTGTGAATAAGTTCGTGCACGGCATTGATCAGTGAATATATACATATCAGCATTGTCATTCAAATCGTGAACAATTGCACTGTCACTACCAGAATTGGCGCAACTTGAGATTGGTCCTTTGGTTGGTATCCATGAATTGTCATTGTGATTGTGCTTGAGCTGATGTTGCCAATCATTTGATCCACTCAATTGTTCAATTGCATTATTTTTTATTATTTTATCGGAATTTATTTTAGGATTTGACAATCGATGGATTCCGGATTCAAGTGGAGGTCGTGGCTTCTTTGATCGATGTTTAACATTGGTTTGAATTGCATGGGCTACATCGTCATCACCAGGAGAAGGTGACTTTGGTTGCCATTGGGTATTTTCTACATTCGAACGACGATGTAATCGTCCATATCCTTGACGAATGAAATTCAATCGAATTTCCAAATCTTTTAGTCGTCCTTGACTCTGTTGATATACCAATCGATGTTTACGTCTGGCTGCTTTACTCTCGTCTGTATCATTGAAGATAGCATATGCTTTTTTTGCAATTGCCGTTTGAATTTGTCGTTCTAATTCCAATGCTGACTCCTCCTGATAAGATGAATGAGCAATAAAAATAATTAAAGATAATTTTTAAAAGACCGAGATCTAATGACAAATAATGTATGCAAATTATTGATGTATTAGTAGACTTACAGCTTGGCTTGTTTTGAGTTTGTTAATGAGATTTTGTGGATAAGCAAATGAAGTTCCTACTCGGCGTCGGAATAATGGTGGGCTCTCACCCGGATCCAATGGAATTTCCGGCGGTAATACACCAGTGAGTTCGGCTTCATCAATGCACAAATTCTTCAATTCATTATTTTTTTTTATGAGCTTTTCTTGCAGGGCCTCGCGACGTTGACGAAGCCATTGCAATCGACTTGCAGAATTTGTATTTGACTCGGACCTCGATTCTCGTTCACTCTCAGCCATCACTGCAATCATATTATTGTTATTATTTAATCATTATTTATCAATTTTGATTTGGGAAGAGATTTATAGGAATGCATACCCATATTAGTGGTGCGGCGATTCAATTTTTACAAAAATATTATAACATTATTCAATTTCATTTTCATAGGAACTTGTAATGCACTTAATTAACATAAAGTTGTGTTTAAGTTTTATGTCGTCCCTTACTCCGTAACTCACAATTCAATAGTACTTGTGTATTTACGATGCCATTGTATCGTAGCGTCTAAACGTACTTTATCTATTTACGATTATAATGTACAATTGAATAATATTATAATTGAGTAAACCATATCACGATTATTATTGGAGAAAAAAGAACCAAATAAAAAGTGGAACGAAAAAACGAGAATTATGAAATAAATAACAGATGGGTGACCAAAAAAAAACAAAAACAAAAAATAGTATAAAATGAACAAAAATAAAGAAACTGTATGTCCTGTGTACTCTGTGCAACTTTTTTTTATGCTTCTCCAGCTTCGAGTCTGGACTCCAGAGACATGCGCACGTAAATCCGAGGAAATTGAAACATTTAACCTCTAGCGAGAAACAGTGAAAGCTACAATACAAGAACAACATCCAAACGCCATCTTTTTATTAACGTTTGTTATACATATTTTTGACAGTTGTACATGGTGCAATCTACACAATGCAAGATGAAATATCAATTCGCTTGAATTATAATTATTAGCAATGTTACCATTGTAATTATTATATAGTATATATTTATATATATATAAACTCGTGCTCATGAGTGGTGTGCAAGTATAAAAAAAATCATTGAATTTGTGTGAAAAAAATGACACAGTCGATAGCGTGAATAATGGAAATAATCAGTGAATTGTAGGTTATTCATCGTAGTTCCAACAAAGGAAATAAAAAAAAAAGAAGAAAAAGAAAAGAAAAGAAAGATAGGTAAAGAAAAGAGAATATAATAAAAGGAGGCAGTTGACGAACCATTGGAGCTGGGCATAAATTATTACGTGAAAAAGCAATTACCGGTGGTTGAGCGTCATTTTCTACAGGTTATTAATAAGAAATTTCATTATTATTCTATCATATTAATTGTTAATATGAAGAATATATTTATGATTATTTATTTATTTATTTATTTTTTTTTTTGATAGACTGCGAACGTTATGGAGGCTCTAATACCAGTAATAAATAAATTACAAGATGTATTCAATACAATTGGCTCGGATGTTATTCAGCTGCCGCAAATCGTTGTATTGGGGACACAGGTTAGATTAATTTCTTTGTTTTGATGTTTTTTTTTTCTGCAGTTCATTAAACATATATTATAGACATATAAAGTATAATTTATGTTGCTGTCTTGTTTGAATATATGCTATCAATATATTATAACCTTCTTCATTACACATTCAATAGATATTTGACATTAAATCATTATATTAATATCATGAATGAAATTTTGAAGTTTTTTTCATCACAATTTCGTGAATTTTACTTACATTTACAGAGTTCAGGGAAATCATCAGTGATTGAAAGTCTAGTCGGTCGTTCATTCTTGCCTCGTGGAACTGGTATTGTAACCCGACGACCACTTGTACTCCAATTGGTATATACACCAAAGGATGATCGTGAAAATCGTTGTGCAGAAGATGGCACCCTTGATATCGATGAGTGGGGAACATTTTTGCATGCAAAACACAGAATATTTAAACATTTTGACGATATCAGACGTGAAATCGAATCAGAAACTGATCGTATGGCTGGTGATAATAAGGGAATTTGTCCTGAGCCAATTAATTTGAAAATATTCTCGCCATCTGTTGTGAATCTAACATTAATTGATTTACCGGGTATAACTAAAGTGCCAGTTGGCGATCAACCGGAGGATATAGAGCAACAGATTCGTCAACTTGTACTTAAATACATATGTAATCCTAATTCTATTATATTGGCAGTTGTGACTGCCAATACTGACATGGCGACTAGCGAGAGCTTGAAGCTTAGCAAAGATGTTGATGTTGATGGTAGAAGAACTTTGGCTGTTGTTACAAAACTCGATCTCATGGATGCTGGTAAATGAAAAGAAAAATAAAATCAAACATTTTCTTTTGTTACTTTCACATCTGTCAATTTAAATTAATCTTTATTTCATGTCAATATATTTCCATTGTTTACAGGCACAGACGCCATTGAAATTCTTTGTGGACGGGTTATACCGGTAAAACTTGGTATCATTGGTGTGGTTAACCGTTCACAGCAGGACATTATGAACAATAAAACAATTCAAGAGGCATTGAAGGACGAGGCGACATTTTTGCAACGGAAATATCCGACATTGGCAAATAGAAATGGAACGCCACATTTGGCAAAATCATTGAATCGTTTACTTATGCATCATATTCGTGATTGTTTGCCGGACTTGAAGGTAAAATCTTGCAATTAGTTCACTTATATAAATATAAAAATGAATTTGTACATTGAGTATTCAATTTTTTTTTGTTTTTCACTCAATATATTTCTAGACACGAGTGAATGTAATGATATCGCAATACCAAACGCTTTTAAATTCGTATGGTGAAGATGTGTCCGACAAGAGCCAAACATTATTACGGATAATAATGAAATTTGCAAGTAGCTACTGTTCAACGGTGGAGGGAACTGCACGAAATATTGAGACTACTGCACTGTGCGGTGGTGCACGAATATGTTATGTATTTCATGTTTTATTTAGAGAAGCGCTAGATGGAATTCATCCATTGGGTGGTCTTACAAAAATGGATATATTAACAGCTATCAGGAATGCAACGGGACCAAGACCCGCGTTATTTGTACCCGAAGTATCATTTGAACTATTGGTCAAACGTCAAATACGTCGTTTGGAGGATCCATCGTTGCGTTGTGTTGAACTTGTTCACAGAGAGATGCAGGAAATTATACAGCATTGCGGCACAGAGGTCCATCATGAAATGTTGCGTTTCCCAAAGCTCTACGAGCGTATCGTTGACGTTGTCACGCATTTATTACGTAGACGTTTGCCAACTACAAATCAAATGGTTAAAAATCTTGTGGCAATTGAGTTGGCATATATAAATACTAAACATCCAGATTTCCATAAGGATGCGGCGTTAGTATCGTCTCTATTAAAAAATAATGAGCTGGAAACCTCGAAACACAGTCGAAAAAATGGTACTGCGGTGGGTGTGTCTACGGGCGTAGTTTTGACCGGTAGTATAGACTCGGTAGGTTTACAATCAATATCATTTATATTTATAATATTCAATTCTTTATTCATTTTTTTTATTTTACTATATATCTTCTTTCGTTTCAACTATTATAGCAATCAAAAGTGGTCAATAGTAAGGATGATTTAGCATTTATTGAACAAACTAAAGAACAACAACAAAGTCATTGGCTATTAAGTAATTTGTACCCTCAAGGTCGATCCGATACGATGAGCACCGCGGACAATTCTCCAGTGCGAACCCGTGATGGTGCCCGGTCACCGTTAACACTGTCGAATAATTGCGATTCTAGTGCGGCTGGTGCTGGCACACTTGATATGTGGCAGTCGAATATGTCATCGTCACAACAAAAGCCAGTAAATCTATTGCCCGAAGTACCTACGCAAAATAATCGTAAGCTCAGCGAACGAGAGCAACGTGATTGCGACGTTATTGGTAATAGAAAAATATCGCTTTTATTTTGAATTAAATTGTCATTAATTGTTTATGTATTTGTATTATTTTCTGTTTTCTTACGTGATTTTGTTGCAGAGAGGCTGATTAAATCGTATTTTTACATAGTTCGCAAATCAATTCAGGACAGTGTACCAAAAGCAGTGATGCATTTTCTCGTTAATTTTGTTCAAGATAATTTGCAGAGTGAATTGGTAACGCATTTGTATAAATCTGATCATGCTGAGGCATTATTAAATGAAAGCGAACATATTGCAGTGAGACGCAAAGAAACGAGTGATATGTTGAAGGTATTTAATGTTTCCTTTATATTTGTATTTCATAATTGAGTTATAGAAATTTTCCTAACCGCAATATCTATTGCTAGGCGCTGACTCAAGCGGGAAATATAATCAGCGAAATAAGAGAGACGCATATGTGGTAAATTTTAATTATCAAAATTGAATAGCTATGATACTGCGGATATGTATCGCTACCACATGTTTGCTGTGCTAGTCAAAGACTAGGTGTTACTATGACAAACATACACACAATACACTCAGCCACACACAAATGTGTACACATACACTTACAACCATACCCGCTACATCACTTTTTATTATTATTATCTTTGAAAAATTAACACAAACAATTACGATTCATTCATCCGGCTATCTAGTGTATACATTTTTATTTCACAATAAAAACAAAAAATCGAAGAAATAATCTTTTCACTTATCGTTTTTTACTTTTTTTTTTCATTGTGTTTGTGCAAAAAGTTTTATCGGATTTCGTCTATTATTTTTTATCAAGATGTCACCTAGAAAAATCCGAAATGATCAAAATGTCGTAGTTTCGTTCTGTTTTTTTTTTCTTGTCCAACTATTCGTCTAATCTATCGATAGATTTTATGAGTAGATTATATTATGTATAACATGATAAAATATATACAATTATAATTAATTTCATCTTCATGATAGTTTAAAGTAAGATGAATATCAGATAAAATATATAAAACACATGATGATGAGTGATTGCATCTCCATTACAATTCAATTCTGTAGCAAACATTCTCCTAGTCCTAATTTATTAAATGTATTATTTACGTTGAATATTTTCCACATCTAAAAATTAATATTGTTTTCCTCATCTTATCACCATTTCCATGTATAACTTTCCGATAAATTTCGCATCCGTCACGAGTATAATAATAATTTATGAGTATCACTCCAGTTATCAAAATTACCCCGAAGTAAAATTATCGTATTTAATTCTCAGATTTGTTCCTATCACCTCAAAAAGCGGCGATAAATTCATGAGTATATCTGATATGTTGATTAAGTTTGTAGTAAAATATTACATTTTCATTGGAAATTCATGCAACATCTCTCTCGGTCTGCATTCTGAAATGAAATACATATCAGGAGAGAAAAAAAAGCGATTTAGGTCATCTCCATAAAGGGTTTCATTGTACATATCTACAAGTACAATTAATTAGTACAAAAATATTACGCGAAATAAAATATAAAACATCTTATATTGCATTCAGAATGATAAATCGTCATACTGTCGATACAAATTTCATACTGAATACACAATAATATCCTCAAAATAGATTACAGCCCGTCATGCGATTTCGACTTTGTGCTGAAATTGTAAGCAGTTTTGGACTTAATTAAATTTATGCGCATTGTTCGCGTGTAATGAGTAGCCGAGAATGAGCGGGTGTAAGAGAGTGAGAGAGAGTTGTAAATGTCTGTCTTGAAAGTCAGCGAGGAGCTTTGGGTATGTATTTTAGATGAAAAGCTACAGTGCGTATTACGGTATAGGCCAGTAGAGAGCTAAAGGAATTGACCGTGCTCGGCATTCATTGCCCATTCGCGGTTTAGAAGTATCAGTAGCCCCATTCACGATAGTCGGCTGTGCTTTACAGTAAATTAACGTTGTACAGAATGGCTGTGTATCCCAGTGATACATACACAATCCTAAGTGAAACGCAAACCTACCGGTCAATTAAAATCTACTGCTTCTATACCACCCTTGGTGTAGTCCGAGCCATCATACATTGAGGGATTCATCTGTTCCGACAACATTTCCATTTTGTAATACATACAGCTGCTACAGTTTACTTTATATACTTAAAATATCAATATATTATACTATATTTTATTTATATACATATTTTTTCATTTAAATAAAATATCTATCCAATGTCTTTGTATCTATATATTATCAAGAAGTGACACTATCGTAATCTCCCCAATGTATCTGTAATAATTTGTGTTTTCTTAAACAAATACCTATCGTTATTATAATCTCGTATTCATATCTGAGCTCCGATTATTTTTCTATGAAAGCACTCTAACAAAGTTCAATATCTTGAGGAACATATTTTCCTACGACGTTCGGTCTATAGATATAATCAATACCCCAGGCCTATAAATAGTGAGTATTGGTGAGAGATGTTTCATTAGGTATCATCAAGTTAGTTGATTCAAGTGAACACCGAAAAATCTACAAGTGTATACAGCGTATTGCAATAATGATTTCAAAATACGTGGCTGTCGTATCGTTGTTGGTGGCGGTTGTCGCAGGTTCGGCCATTCCATCGAAAGAACCATCAGCCGATTTAGTTTTCAACTATAGCGATGTAACTCACAGTAAAGCGATTGAACGTTATCATATTGTTATGGGAAAACGAATTTATGGCGATATATTGCAATTTGAAGAAAGAGTCCAAGGACAAAATGGTCTGAAAGTGAGATTCAATATACAATCATCGCTTAATATTAATGCAATTACTGTTGTTGATCTGAATTCACAAGGAAATGGTGACTATCCCATAGTTGTGGATGGTGGAATTGGCTATAATTTCGTTATTCTATCCTTCCTCAGTGCATCAGACAAAAACATCGACTTCTTCGTAACAATTTATGGACATAATCATCAGTAATTTGAATTATTTAATGATTAAAAACACTTGAATCAATAATCATTTCTATAATTTTTTTTTATAATTAATGTCGAAGCTTCTATTATCAGATGCGTCACTAAGATCGACACAAATATTTGTCCGGATTATCGTATGTATTTACAATTACTCATTCATACTGAAAAGTTATATCGCTTTTAAATAACAGCGACCGTCAGACTTTGTGCATTATCATTCGCAAACTCTGTTGGATAGCAAGTGTAAAAAAAATTCTGTATATTAACAATGATATCAAAATTGGTTGTTATTATTGCTGTGTTTTGGGGTACTGTTACAATTACATCGTCATTATATTCATCAAATCTACAACTTCAACGTTACGCTGCGGGTTCTAATAAATCTCATCACTTGATTGCTGGAAGCAGACTTAGAGGTGATCTTTTGATACACCGGCAATATATCATCAAGTCTGCATCCTCGTCGGCGATTGTTAGCATTGAAAAGTCATTCAACGTGAGCAGGTATGAAAGAATTACGCAAATTCAGGCATTGGACCAGAAATCAGATGGCAGTGGAGGATATGCAAGTATTGTACGAGGCGGACCCGGTACATCCAACGTCATCTTGAAATTTAAAAGTCAGAAAAACAAAGGCATCAATTTCCTCTTGTTAATTTACGCCAGACAATAAATTTTCATGTTGACTTCATTGTCAAATTGAATTCTACAATGCTATTCAATTCTCTCCAAAGTATATATAAAACTACATCTGATATTCTTGTACATCAATAATAAATGGAAGTAAAGAAGTAATTAGTAGCAATATGTATCTTAAAAAAAATTCATTTAAATGTATCATTCACCGTTAATTCAATTCAACTTTCCCATATTCCTTGAATAAAGCTCTATTTCAATTTATTGAATGTTTTATCATAAAAGAATCCGAAATAGGAAATTGTACAGTGAATAAAGTAGTCCGAATATGTATTTTGGTCTGCACCAGCTGGCTATATTCTCATACTTGTCAGGACTGCAGGTGCGATATATATTCCAAGTGTAATTATAGAACAACTATAAGTGTACTTTCATACATGTTATTGTATCTATCAATCCCGAGCAAGTTATACGAGTCCAAATATAGCTTCTAATATTTTTTCATTCATATAATATCACACAATATGAATTCCTCAACGAAATGACGTAAACTGACAACGACATAGTATTCCATATCCACATAAATTTATGGCATTTAAAACGTTACACTCGTATAATTTTCCAATAGTTACCATCACGATATAATGCAATAACTGCAATTGCCTACACTATGAAGTCGCCAATGTTTCCCCGGCATTTTAAAGTCTATGTCGCCATATCGACCGACACAGTTATCTTTTAATATGTTACATAAATATATATATATATATAAAATAAAACGTCATTCAACTCGGCAGACGTAATGTGTACAGTTCAAATGGTTGAATGACGTTTATTTCCACAGTTTATTGATTTATTCAAAGATTATTTCTATTATAATAGTACGTTGTGATATGATTTGAGCGTAACATCTAAAGTTCATGTAGGTGGAATTAGGTGGTATATTAATTTTTCATATACATGTTACATATATCCGCAAATATATACATAAATATATTATAAATATATGTGGATATTTATAAGTATAATGCATACATTGGCCGGATCCTATACACACAAACAAGTGGAAAAAGTCACGCACAAGTCGGACGGAAAGGTCGTGTTGAGTGTCGTGCGAGATGCATTGAGAAACAACTACCGACCAGTCACATTAAATATTCAATCGCACCAAGAAAATTCAATACTCGGATGTGCCGAATAGCATGGCTACCTCGGGGAGAAACCTGTACACGTATATACATATGTATTCAATGCGGGCGGGTGAGTGGGGCAAGAGAAGTTGGCTTTGGATGAGTGTAGGTATAAGTAAGACATTCACCTTCCTGGAACATTTATTCCCAAGTGAATTCAAGCGTTCGCTCAGAATTGTTTATTACATGAAACACTTTTCAAAAGTACATCTCACATTGAATTATTTCATCGGAACCACAGAGTATCTTAATCTGATACGTAATATAAAAAATATATATTATGCTGATATATGAAAATAATTTAACGCTATCATACAGTTGATTATGAAAAAAAAAAGAAAAAAAAATGATATCATTAATTCCGTGTAAACATTTCAATGTGATAAAAACTATTTATTCTATGAAGATGTGCGATCTGGAGATAGCATGGATTAGATAAGAAGTTCATTATTTCGGTATAATTACGATGTGATATGTTGAATTGACGCATTATAGAATACTACGACTGTTGCTTCACAGTAAAACGGGCGAAGAAAGAAATCAATTATGATTGCTAAATGTGTGGTTGTTGTATTGTGTCTAGTTGCAGCTATAACAGCAGCATCAGTTAGTTCATCAGAAGGATACAATGAAAAGCATTGGGACCGTGTCGATATATCACATCATCTGATTGTTGGAAGTAGAGAATATGGCGATCGTGAGGTACATCGTGAACAGATTACAAAATCATCGTCATGGTTACAAATTGTGACACTTGAGAAGACAATAACTATATATGGAGCGACAAAAATAACTCAAATTGAAGCTCTGGATCAGAAGACAAATGGAAATGGTGCTTATGCCACTATTCGCGCTGGTGGGCCTGGTCATAATTACGTGACTTTGAGATTTAAGAGCCAACGAAGCCACGGTATCAACTTCCAGGTTGCGATCTTTGCAAAATAATGAAAATAAAAATACAATGGAAAATATATACAGCTGAAAATTATTTCTCGATTTTTTATTATTTTACAATAAAATATCTGATATGACCTTATGTTTGTTTGTCATTATTCGTATTTGAGTTAATGTATCATCAATGTCATATTTTGATGTACCAATGATGTCTATCAATAACATACTACCAATATTCATCAATAGTATAAATAAGTCTGTGGGATTTTTCAAATAAAAATGTATACATTGATATTTTTCCCTCTGATAATGTATTATGAACAATAATTCCAATTGTAGTTACCTTAACCGTTATCTCTCACATCTGTATGTATTTATTTACACAAGATTTATATTAATCTTGAGAAAATAAAGATATATTCAAGATATCTTGTCATTACAGTAAATTAATATGAATGAAAACATATTAAATTACAATTTGATTTATATAAGTATTGTACACTCAAAGTGGCGCATTTTCAGTCTCAAAAAGTCTGTACTGTCGAACAAGTGAAAAGAAAAAAATTCCATACAATTGCTAACAATGGATACAAAGTTTGCGTTTGGTGTTGTGTATTTGGTTATCATTTCAATTATAACATCGTCCGCATTACCAAAGCCATTTTCGTTCTTCCATCATTCCCACACCGATAATAAATCACATCACTTAACTGTTGGCAACCGAGCTTCTCATGATGATATGGTGCTGCAACAAAGTATCGAAAAATCATCCTCATGGATGAAAGTACAAGTGATTGAACAGACATTTAATATCAGCAAAGGAAAAAATATTACGCAAATTCAAGTATTGGATCAGAAATGTAACGGACATGGCGCTTATGTTGATGTACTATCAGGTGGACCTGGCACTGATAATGTTACTCTCAAATTCAAAAGTGAAAGAGGTCACGGTATTCACTTTACCGTTCTTATCTATGCGAAATCATAGAAAAAAAATATCTCGAAATGAGATATACAAATACGTGTCATTTAAATGAACGTTAAAGCAAGTAATAACTTTAATTATTATATTATACATGAATTTTTTTGCAATAACAGAGGCATTTATCGCTATCATCACATCACAACTATATTTAAAATCATGAAGTAATTAAATGAGTCACAATGACTCACATATATACATATACTTGAGCGTTATCATCGCTACTTGAATTTGTGTATTCAGTTATTCTCAAACAACAATGATTGTAAACGACTATTCCAGAAATCGCTTAATCACAATCTACAGTTATCAGTGATAATATATTGATAACAAGCCGCTTAAATTCATATAAATATCATAGTTTCATTAAAGTGGCGTATTATCATTTCAAGACTTCGTTCACTAACTCAAAGTTGTAAATTCATAAACCAAGAATGATACCAAAAATCGTCATTGTCGCTGTGTTTTTGGCTACAATTGCCACAACATCATCGTTCTACTCATCGAGTGCACACATCCAACATTACGCAGCTGGTCCCAACAAGTCTCATCATTTGATTGCTGGCAGCAGACTTCCCAGTGATCGTTTGGTGCTCCAACAATATATCACAAAATCATCGTCCTGGTTGCAGATTGTCACTGTTGAAAAGTCATTTAACGTCAGCAGGTACGAAAAAATTACACAAATTCAGGCATTGGATCAGAAGACTGATGGCACCGGTGCATTTCCAAGTATTATAAGAGGTGGACCCGGCACATCAAACATTACTTTGAGATTTAAAAGCCAACGAAGCAAAGGAATTAATTTTGTGGTGTTGGTTTACGCCAGACAATAAATTTTCATTTTCAATTCAACATAACTTTGATTACACAGTTGTGTGCAATATATAGAGATGTCCAAGTTATTATTGTGTATTGCCAATTAATAAAGCTAAAATGGTGATTGGTATGAATTTATTTGGTTTATCTGTCAGTTATTCAATTGTATAATTATATAAATTGCAACAGGAATAGTTCACCTCCATATCTATATGAATTTATATGTTTCATCCAATATTTTTCGTTCAGAAACATTCAATGTATCCAATTATATGAAGGTAATTTTACATTTGCACGATTTGAGTATAGGATATATTTTTTGAATGAACGGAAAAGAATGAATTTGAATGGGTGCAGGTAGGTATAGAAATTCAACATGTTTGGATATTCATACCCGGCAGATGGAATGAAATCTTTATTCAATATTTACTATCATGTAGGTACGCAATATTTTTTGGATTGCCCATAAAATAATTTAATATTCCAACAATGATGTTAACATAATATTGAATTTTTGCGCAAAATGTCTGTGTTTAATTGAATTATTTCCCTCAATTATCTAATATATGCATATAGAATAATAAAATAATAAAGCTCATCGTAAATTCATCAGGATGATATATAATATGGTAATGAGTGAGATTGCAGTTTATCGTGGTGTTTCATAATTTTCACTATTAAATTATGAAAATTTGAAGGTGAAGTTTGGTATGGTAGTTACTTTAGCGGTGCGGTCAACAGTTGGCCAATAGTTGAATTAATATATATCAGGCATAATTTCCCAACGAATTTTCGTGGGTAGCCAAGAATATTGTGATGTTTCCTCTGATGTCCACACTATTGATTATCAATATTTATTTATTTATATACATATTGAATAATGTAATTATTATGTATGAGAGAGGAACATTTTTAATTCAATTCGATCTAATGTAGGAGGTAAAGAAAAAAAAAAATGTGCAAGAAAAGTTCATAAGGTTTATAAGTGCAGCCGATAAACACAAGCGAGATATGATCTTGCTGTTGGAGTAGCAGCAGAAGCAGCAGCAGTAGCAGACGCACTACCACCACCACCAAAGAGAGTCACATTCTCCAATGCCCAGCCGCTATCTTTCTATTCGGTGTTACACTTTTAAAAGTCTTTTTTAGATAAGGGTACTTTAATGGCTGAAGACGACCGACTTGAGCCACATACCAGCCGTCGCACGATTCTACCTCTCTTTCTCATTCTCACTCGTCTTCTCAGAGCCACCTTCTTACCACCCTCT
Organism: Galerucella tenella; assembly: GCA_910591685.1. Taxonomy (NCBI): domain Eukaryota; kingdom Metazoa; phylum Arthropoda; class Insecta; order Coleoptera; family Chrysomelidae; genus Galerucella; species Galerucella tenella. The sequence continues at coordinate 34,011 of CAJUYH010000342.1, read as the reverse complement.
CATCGTGTTAGCCATCCAGATTCAAATCACGTAGTTTTAAACTTTTGGTTGGTTATCGAATTATTTTTTTTCTTCCAATTTTTTTGTCCCCTTCCCCGTTAAATCTTTTGCCGTTCACTTAATTCGTTCTCCTACACAATTTTATCCCTCTCACCTCGCTTCCTTATTCCACATTCGTTTCGTCGTTTATTTCCTTTTATGATATAAAAATGAAGATACAACACCCCCTGAATTTTTACATTTAATTTTTTTATTTACTCTCCAAAACTTTTGCAGATATATATATATATATATATATATATATAGGTATATTAATGTTGCATATTGTTATTGTAATTTATATTATTATCAGCTTTTTACCAACGCATTATAGATTAGATTTATTATTCGTTTATGATACCATACGCGTTGTAATATGAGAAATTTTATTCTTTCTGTTGGATAAATTCCAATTCAAACTAAATACTCAATATTTTTCTCAACGTCATTTTTCATTTCAAAGTTATCCTTCTACAATCTTATTACAAAATTCTATTCATCATTAATTTCACTTCTTCACTTGGGTGATTCTTTTTTTTTTCTTTTTGTTTTATCAATCTTGAGAAAAAAAAATATAGAATGAAATAAACCTGACAAGGTATACCTATTAATATCTCATCACATAATTTTCGATCGAAATATCTCAATACTGTACAATTTTCAAAATATAATCCTCTACATATATAATTCGCACGATCTTATTTCTCTATTATATCCCATCAATATAAAATTTACCTTGGTAAATAAATTCCTCTTATAATTAACTTCCTGCACTTTTTCTCCATTATACATTCAAAAATTCCACCAACATTTCCCAATAAATATATTTATATATTCTCTACCAACACATTATATCAATAATTTATTATCTTATTATGTTGTGTGTTGGACATTTATAAAAATATTGGATGTCTTAAAAAAGAATCTGTAGTCTTCGTGATGATGATGATGATGATGGTACATACTGTGTATGAGTTTGCCGGAAGCGAGATTTCACGAGACGGCGTCAGTAGAACAAACGAGAAGAGGCATTCATCGCATATGCATGTGTATATGTATGTACAAAGTATATACACTTGCTAAAACAACCCATACACACGTGTACGCACACACACACACAAATTGTATACATATAAAATGCGTTGAGTACTCGTCGGAGTGCGACGGTGTCTCGTGTGCGTCTTCTTTGTTGCGCCACCACCACGGATATCCGTGTTCGTGGGGGGTTGCTTTTACCGTTGGCTGGTACCAGGGAGCGCGCTTGCGCAGGATGATCAAACGCATCGTGTCTCACTTGCGATCATCGCGCACACTATTGGTACGTTGACGTTCGTTGCCCGTGAGTGCAATAGTGACAGAGCGTGATATTCGTTGCTATAGAATAAACGCCTTGTGTATAACAGAGTGAGATAGTGAAAGGGCGCTAGGGAGGGAGTGAGAGAGAGAGAGAGAGTGCGCGCGCGAGAAGCGGCTGTGTAGGGAGAGAGTCGAGCCCGTCATTCGAAGCCCGCCAACGGAGGAGCGAGCAGCCACGAGATCGGGAGTATGTACCAAGTGACTTACGCGAATTCGCTATTTCGCAAAAGCGTTTTTAACGTACGACGCCCCACGAGCACACGAAAAACGTGCAGGTAAAACGGTTAAATCGCGCTCAAGTGTGGTGATAAATAGCGGTGTCACGGTGTCTTAACTAAGAAATAAATGTATAATCAATTCAATTCATTTTTTATTTAAGTATAATACGTAATTGTATAATAATATATACACTATTTCTTCAGGCTTAATAATTTATATATATCTGTTTCCTTTTTTTTTTTATTTATTTGATGCGAACGGTGTATATAACACCATTATTATTATACGTAACTGTATCAATTTGACTATTATCATCTTTTCTCACACGTGGATTACGTCTGTCAAGATGCAATTCAACGAGGGATAAATTCATATTTTGAATATAGTCACGTTTATTGTACGTTAAAAAAAAATACAATACAATAATTTTTGTGGTAATTTATTGACGTAAATCGAGTGATAAAGAGGAAAATAAAGATAATAACAGCGACTATTGTTTGTTTATAATAATCAATTATAAAAAGTTTTCACGTATATTATATGTATATATAAATATATACGTTAATAAGTACTGGAAACATACTCGTGAGTGTTGAGAGATATCCCATGGTGGTGTGTTATTATTGAATGTCGGTAAAACAGTGCCGATTTCTCTTACGACCAATGTCCTCTTCCTTACTCTGTTGTTTCACTTTCACTACGATGTTTTGATTGCAAAGTACCGGCTTACAGAAGAGTCAATCTCACGCCAATGATATGCGTCCATGTTTTAACATTGCTATTCAATAGTAAACCGGTAAATGCAAATATTCATTATCAATTGTCATCGCCATTGTTGAATATTGTCGCTGTGAGAGTATCTGTATATCATTGAGACAAATTTATAACAACGAATTTATGAATATTATTCAATAACGATCTGTAAAACGTAAGGCAATTATTTTATTCACGTGTACACTGCATATATATATATATATATATAGTTATATACAAACATAAATAAATTGTCGTAGGTAACAACAATTGATGGTTACGGGTTGCGAGAGGGTCGATCGGTGGCGATTCGACACGAGTCGTAAAGTTCGCGGAAACGAAGCGCGCTAATTCGGCGAGGCGGACAGCGAGCAGAAGCGCCTGTCGGGATTCTCCGAACGTGTCCGAGCTCAAGTGAAAAATAAAACACACCGGCGTTTGCTATTGCTCTTCCTCTCACACGCGTTCATCGCCCGCGAGACCGTAAAAGACAAAGGTGGTGGAAGGGCCGATTAAAAAGAAAAAAAAAACCTAACCTAAAACGAAAAAAAAATAAGGAAATAAAATAAACAAAAATAAAAAGGAAGAAACATCGTCGCATCGAGGTAAACGAATCGTAAAGAAGAAAAAAAAAATAAAACAAACACACGAAAAGAGAAAAAGAAGAACCAACGGGTGGGGTCCGTTTTACGGGAGCTAAATAATATACATAATATTGTGGGGATATAATAATACTGTATACGAAGAGAGCGTAAAAGAAAAAAAAAGGAAGTAGAAATGAAATAATCGATATAATTCCGTTTCATTGTCGTATACATATAGTATTTGTATAACAGTCGCTCGCCAACTTTATACGGAGAGTTCTAACAGTTCACTTATATGTATAAATATATATATATTTAGAGATATAGACAAGAAGAAAATCTCGCGCAAGCACGTAATATAATCGTGTTTGTGTAGAACACATCGCGAACAACCGGTTCCTCTTATACTTGGCGAAGGTGCAACGTCGCTTCTTCCTGTGGCTCTGAGACTCATGTTTTACCTGGCTTTTCAACACGATGTTGTCTCTCCTTCACATATATAAATCTTTGTATCATGCCTAGGATTCCAACTGCATGCAGTGTTCTATTATCGACGGATATATCATTGTGATATTTATTTAACGTAATTCATAACATACCCATTATTGAATTGTGAATACCACGTGTTGTATTCACCATCAATATATAAATTACAAACACACGGGCGGAGAGTTAATAGCAGCAGTGTACGATAATTAATCAATGCATCAATTAATTTGTCTAATTGTTTAAACGACTGCATTGACAATTTGCCAATCACCGCGAGCAAATTTCACTTATTCCTTGATATATTTGTTTTGAAACATCGAATTGATTGTTTTTATTTTCGTCGTTCGTTCATCGTCCATTCAACGAGATCGATATCACATTGTATTCGCATTCGACTGTGATATATATATATATATATATATATATATATATGTCGCCTGTTGTGTGAAGTGCAATCAACACACATCCACAGTTGTAGTACATACATATTTTCCCCTATTTTATTCAGTGTTATTATTATTTTTTTTATCATTTCTTTTTTGTTTATTAAAAATTGCATTTCTGCGAATAATACCGTCCCATTTTATAGTTATAAAGTGGAAAGATTTCACGGTGAATTAAAAGTGATTGTTGTGTTTATACGTGTTTAGTTTTGAGTGACGAAAATCGTGAACGATATTGTGACCTGAATAAATAAACGAAATAAAAACAAAACGAAATTGGATACTAACGGATATTATTGTGCATCAGTGAGAAAGCAGAGAGAGAGAGAGAGAGTGACTATAAACGTGTTATCACATCAGTCATTTTACAAAGTGAGTATGGCTATAATATTGTTATTTATTATTACCATTTATATATATATATATATTTGTTCATTATATTTATAATAACCACTGCAAAGAGATTGAATATTATTATTTAATCGTGAAATGAGAATAGGTAGTTGGTGGCAAAGTGAATAAATTGAAATAGGTAAATTGCATAGAGTCTTTCAGATATATGGCGTATAACCTTAGTTCTACACCACCTGCGTATTTTCTCTATTAGAATTTACGTCGTTTCACGCTCTGTAGAATTTCACGCGGTTTTATTCTTCTCGTACAGACATTATTTCTGCCCACTATCTTTCGTTGTGTGTTACTGCTGCTGTATGTATGGGTTGCTTTCACTCCATCGCCTTCTCTCCCTTTTCCTCCATTTCTCTTTTTATCTTTTCCTTTATTTTCGTTTTTCTTTCTTTTGCTTATTCGCAGAGTTTCACCTTGTTCCCTTTTGGCAGCGGCATTTTCTTCCACCGTCAAACCCCTTGAGAATTTCGCAGATTGTAAGATTTAAAGTACCCCCCAGTAACTGTGTGGGGTCAGCGTTGACTTGAAAATGTGAGAAAGAAAAATTGAAAAGTGTTATACTCGTTTTTCTTTTTTTCTTCTTAAACTGCCTCTCTTTACCATTCCCTCGTTATTACCTTTTGATTGTGCATGTATCACAATTGGCTGTTCAATTAAACGACAATGATTTCATGAGATAATTTATAATGATAAAATGCGGTACGATATAAATTTAATTGATTCATTTATTTTTCATTTATCAATTATTGTAGCATTTTATAGTAAATATGTTTGAAGTGTGATATGAAATTCATATATTTAAATATGTTATTAGCATTGATAGGATTTTTTAAGTATAATTTTGCGCACTATCCAATCAATTAGACATTCAATTACATATTGAAATAAAAGCGTTGCAATGGAATTTTCAAAGATGAATCTTTATTCTTATTTTCATCATTGTCTACTTCATTATAGTGGAGACAAGAAAATAAAAATGATATATTTATTGACAATTGCTCATTGAAAAAAAATCATCAGCATCCTATTATCATATTTTGAATTTCATTTTCAATATCTGTCTTCTTTGTATATACATAAAAATATTGTGCATAAGCAGATATAATTGAGAAAGTCATCCACTTGTTTTTTTTTTTTTTTTTTTTTTTTTCATTTTGGGTATGGAGTTGAATGTTAGTTCTTTGGGGCTGGGCATGATAAAGAGAATGACGGGGTCAAATTGAGCGCAGTTAATGCAAAGACGAAGTAGGAAAAAGGGCAAAGAAACAGTTGGCTGCTTTACCGCGAATTGTCGTAGCTATAGGGAAAACGTGACTGCAATAACGCCCAGGCAAACTATTCGATTCAGCTTCTTTGTCTCTTATTCGTAGTCTGTGGTAGTACCATCAGAATCGGAGGACTGACTAGCTCCAAGGTCTGTGTAACAGTAGCGAGAGATCACCCTTCTGTCTTCACTTTCTCAATCGCTAAAGCATTCCACACGTTTCTCCTACATATCCATCTTCTATACTTTTTGCTCGATTTTTCCAAAGATATTCAGTCCATCGAGTCACGAGTCAATACAAACACAATATACATTGTTTAGAATTGGCTAGTAAATAGATAGGAAAATTATAACAGTACACAATGTCATTATGTAGTTTTCATTATTACTATTATGCTATTACATTTTTATTTCATTGGGTGATTTTTTTAATTGTGTATTTGTTCAAAAATAATTTTGATTTTGGCTTTATGTTGAAGGTGAGTGATTGGACGTGTAATTTTCTTCAAGGCAGTGGTTATCAAACGGCCTCAAAATTCAGCCGGACATCATGCCGTGGTTCATCCTATTTCTACTCCTGCTTGCTGTGATGGAGGCCTTCCCCAGGGAGGCCACCTGTTCACGTTTACCGGACATCTACTGGAACTCCACCAATCCAATGTAAGTCACGTATTGATATTTTTATATATACGTATGTATACACAGTGTTGCCGCCAACCATCCCTCATCATCTTTCTTGTCCTGTTATTTCTTCTATATTCGATACGTGCTATTGTGAATTGTATGGGATTCTCAGATTTGAACCAACTTTTCCTTCTTTTATCTCATTACTTTTTCTTCTATTTTATGTATATATAATATATACACAGTATTATATGCAATCGCATCGCTGTATAATAAAACACTGTGTAATAAATTCTTTTTTTTTTTTTTTTTTTTCATTTTCTTTTATTTCATTATTTTTTTATTTTTTATTATATTTTTCTACTGCGTGGAAATATGATACGATTAAACGATTGAATTTTACAGCTCTTGTTTTGCATTTTACATTTTTCGCATTTGTTCAAAAAACTATATATATATATGTATATGTATATATATTGTCAATGGCAACAGTATTTATGTTGATACGTATATGGCAATATGATTTTACAATGTTCAATGAAGTAGAAGATCTCGTGGCTCTCCGTCGTACAATAGAAAATATGAAATCAATGGAGCATTATGGATCGATCACGCGAATAGTTTGTGGGGAAGGGGTGATAAGGGGGTAAAGTGGGAGACTGTGGGGAAAGCTCACGGGGATGGGATTAAGAGGTTGCACTATGTTGAATTCTGATAAATTGAAATCGATCCTTGATCAGATTTCACAAGCGACTCTCGCTGGGTTTCAGTTTGTCGCTCGAGCTCGTGTATTTACGCTTGAATAGAAACACCCACTCTGTCCACAATATACTGTCATTTTCTTTTCACATGAACGACAGTATGTTGGTATGCTATTGCAGCAATTGTGAAGTGTTGAGCAAAGCGATCTCAAACACAGAAATAAAATTAAAAAGAGATAAATTTTTTCTTTCTATTTCCTTTATTTTTTTTCAATTTATTAGTAACGTGCTCTTTTATTTTCTCCTTTTTTTTTTTCATGTACATTGATTGATTCCAAATTGTAAATACAAATGATAATATATAATTTATATTTTTTTTATTGTAATTATTGGTGAGTGATATTATTGGATGGAGAGTGTGTATACATAATAACGATACATCATTCTCAGTTTATCGTTGTCATTTGTACATACATAAATATACATATATGTATATATGTGTGTGTGTGTGTGTGTATGTATATAGTTTGTCACATACTTTCTCTGTCTCATCACTCTTCCTTTATCTATCACTATCTCAAACTCTGTCTCACTCATTCATACTCGATTGTGTCGCCCCTTGTCGACTTTGTGCTATGTTCCGTATTCTCCTCTCGCACTTTCCCATACTGTGATGTGCCTCGGGGCAGCTTTCAGCGAGATTGATAATTTATTTAAGTGTCAGTCGCGTTAAAGCGTAACTGCTGGATGTGAATTGCCGAAATCAAAATGTCACGCCGCAAGCGTTGTACGTATACAACATAACGGCAAAGAATCAAGTTCACGTTGTTCGATTTTTAATTTCGCCCTCGAGTGTATACCAATCGATTTTCATTCGATATACTTCATATATATATATATATATATATAGTAAAATAAATTGTATATGTAGTGAAACACAAACAGGTGCAGGTATACACATATTGTGTATGTGTACTATGTACATGTTTATATTGGAGTGAACTGATGGTGAAATGCGACTCTCTCGTCCATACGCGCGAGCGGTTGCAAACGTTTCAAATGTTTTTGCATTCATTACCGAGTGTTGTATTGTTTGTGCGGCATTTTTTTTATATCTCTCGCATTTTATTTTTTTTTTTTACATATTTAATTATTCATACATTTTCTTTTTATTTACTGGTATGTAACCGCAATATCGTTATTGCTGCTATTTTATTTTTCAATAATTTGTCGACATGTAGGTATGGTGGTGTAGTTAAAGTTTTATATGACAAGTGCAGTGTTGGTGAATTTACACATAGAAATATATATATAGGGGACACGTCAATTTGTCATAAAGGAGGATGTTGTAGTGTAGGCGCAGATGTACAATGTATAGCCAACCACCGGTTCAAACTGATTACCGCCACCGTCACGGCGCCCCATCCATGGGCTATAAACTACAGCTGATGCCAAGTATATATACATATATATATGTTTATTATGTATATATGTACGTGTACTTAATTTTTTTTCATGCTTTCTCTTTTATGTTTGGGTTCATTTTGTTTCTTTCTCTTTGCTGCTTTTTTTCCGTCATTATTTGTATTTGATTTATCGACATTTTTTTTTTGTATATTAATGACCGAATAGAGATTGAAAACTTTCATTCAATTTTTAATACAGTATATTTTTTTTTTGTTTTTATTCGTTGATTTTGTTAATGTCGCACGTGATACGCCACGTCGTTCGTACATGTTGTCGATTGAGAATATCTAACATATAATAAGTTAGATATATATATATATATATATATATATATATATTTTTTATTACATACAGGTAGTGTCTTTGATGGCAGGTGTTTGGTAAATAAATTTTGATCACGTGATCGATTGGTAAATAATATATTTATTGATCATATATATAAGTATGAATTTGGCAATAGTCTTATTTCATTCAATTTATTTTTACTGTGATGATGGCAGATTTATATTCACTTGCTGTTTATTGCTGACAGCTCAATAATTAATAAACATCGTAATAGCAGATTGGAAAAGAAAAAATAGAAATAAAAATACAAACGAACGAAATAAACAAATAAAAAAGGAGAATGTAAAATGAGTATATTTTTTGGTGGGATTTCTTTGACATCATGGAGTATTATGGCTGTTCACTCTCAGTATCATTAATATGTCTGGAGATTCAAGATGAACTTGTGAATTCTTAGCAATTCAACTAAATGAAATAAAGAGCACATTCATTGAGCAAATGTTTGCATAAGAAGTTGAATATAAAATGCTTGCAAAATAAATTTTATTCCCTCGTTTATTTTTCAATTTTATTTTATTATTTTTTTTTTCTGTTTTATTATTTTTTATTCCTCACACTATTTAATCCAAGTATAGATTTTATCGATATTCATTGCATCACGATCAGTAGTTTTAGCTATTCCAGTTGGAATAGCACATTGGCCTCATTTCGTGGATTAACCATTGTCCCAGTTTAACTCCCCGCGTGCACTGAGCGCCTTTCAGATTCTATAATCCGCTGCTCTCGCTTACGCGAACGAATCCCAGAAGATCCTACTGAACCAAAAGGAGACTAAACGATCTGGGAGCTTCTCAGTTACCCCTGCTAACTCTCCTAACCCCTCTCTCTCTCTCTCTCTTCTCACTCTTTATTCATACCGGAGGGTATTTTTTTTTCCCTTTTTGTTGTCGTTGCTGTTGTTTTTTTTATTTTTTTTATTCTCTCTGTTTAGTGTTTGTAGGGAAAGAGAAGATAGAAAAACAAATTGCCAAGTATTTCCCTTGCTTACTTGATTCGTGATTGGTATTATTTTACTTTACCTCCATTTATTATAGTTAATTTTTTTTATTGCTGTTTTGGGTTTAAGATGTATATCGATTGTATTTCATTCGCGGATTAAATTTTCACACTGGTGACGATTTATAATTGTGAATATTGCGTTGATGCATTCTGACAGATTTGTGATTTTACTCAATCAAATATAAATAGATGTGAAGTTACAAACTAATCGAGTGATCCTATATATCACAACCCCAATGGGCATCTAATTTGATTTTCAATTCCCTTGACGCTGAGGATACGTACGCTATCACCATTACCATATATATACATATATGCATTCATTCAATTCTGTATTACATATTGCTGTCATTATTAAACAGAAGAGAGATGTGAAATGGGAAAAATACACTAAATTCCCATTTAGTTATATGCATATATTTTTCAATGTTTGCAGAATGCATTTATACTTTATTTGAGTACTGTTGAATGAAAAGATTTCATCTACATTTTTCAAAGGATACAAATCATTCGATATCGTATCTATCTATGTATGTATATATGACATGAATTTCGTTTTTTATATTGAACGAAGTTTTACCACTGTGCTTGACAGGATGTTTTACTTTTCATTTTCATTTATACATTTGTGTATTAAAGAAGTTTTTTTTTTTTTTTTTTTTTTTCAAGCAATACATGTTATATTTCAGTTTGGCCATCACACTGTGGTAACCGCCATCACTTGCATTTATATGCATTTCATCTTTTACTTCATTCGCTGTATTTTTATTCTCCCGGTGAATGAAACGACGGGCGTTGTTATTTTTTGCAATGCTTCTATAGACACATATTTACATATATATATATATATATGTATAAAATCATTTTTAACAACACACAGAGTGTAAATATAACATTATACATCAAAATAATGCATTTTTTTTTAAATAACAGAAAGCACGTATAGGGAAATACGTGCGCCGGTGCGGGAGATATAATAACCGCGTGTGCAATGTGTTAAGGTGTAATGGATTATATCTATATATGTATATTATACATACATATATATATATATATATGCCACATATCAGAGTGAACTCGTGAATTCAATTTCAAAGTTCCATTATACACTCGTAAGAGTTCTTCCATGACACGTATATAGAAGTTATATTGCTCTGTAGATGCTGCTACTGTGTTTCATAATAAATTTCGTTAAAGTATTCGGCATGTCAGTGAAATGATCCTTAGATAAATATATATATATATATATAGTATATAAAATAATTTACTGAGAGTGGAAATTAAATTGAAAGTAAATGAAAATATTTAGCAATACAGAGAGAATTGCAATTGAAAGAAAGAAATGGAATAATAAGAAATAACTGAAAAAAAAAAGAAAAACACCGAAGAATTAATAGATGTGCAAAGTACCCTCTTGCGACGCGCTGAATCGTGAGGATATTCGCTGGAGGTGAGAGGAGAAGTGCGGTGGGTGAAGTTGGAGTTGGCTGTATACAGGGGCTAAGCATTGTTGTGCGAATACGTACATATCCAGTAGTGAGAAATAGCCTGTAGAGTTGATGTTGGTTTATATATATATATATATATATATATATATACATATATAGGATATCCAGTGGGGTTGGTTGAATCCAAGGACCCTCGAGTGGCTATTAATTCGGCACACTCTCGGTTTTCGTTCAACAATAAGCGTGAAACGCCAATTCATATTCCCTGAGCCTTGTGTACTGGTTCCCGGAGTACAAAGGTGACTTGCCCTCAAAGAACATTGCTTATATATTCTACTATATACATATAGTGTGCATTTGTTCTGCGCTACGGTATATACGTTTTTTTGCCAACTTACGTCGCACCTCGAATAATTTATTCCATTCTTTTCCATTCAAGAAAAGGGAAAAAAATCTCAACGATGCCAAATGTACGATAAATCATTAATTGATTCATCCTTATTATTCATAGTGAATTAATTACTCTATTATATAAATTATACATGCAATATTTTTTTTTTGTTGTCTCTTCTATTGTTTGTATCTATTTTATGATCAAGTGAATAAAATAATTATTCAAGTGTCATTATATATTTTTTTATAAATAAAAATTGATTTAATGCACGTGCAAATGGAGTTACGATACGTTGCGTGTTTGTCGTGCTTAGTATTTGTGTTTGGATGGTGGATTTTTGGGTGGCGTAGGTTGCTTAAGACGTGGTGGCGTATTTATGTGTGTGTGTGTGTATATGTGTATCTGCCGGCATTGAGAGACTATATACTGAAGCGTGATGGTATATGGTATGGTGTTGTTGAGGGCAGTGGCTCCGGTATATTCATTCATCGGTATCAGGTAACTCAGACGCTCACATAAGTTGGACGATGCTGCTGTTGCTGCGCTGTTGATGTTGGTGTATAGCACTTATATATGTTCCCTTCGGAGAATGCGAGAGTGTGGCACTGACCGAGATAAAAGTGGGCTTCAGTTCGACTAGCGGCCCCCGCGCACAGCGCGAGAGAGACTTACCAACGATGTCTGGAGAATACGACGCGAGTAGATCTATACCGTGCGGTATTGGATGTAGGTTGAGGGAATGCGAGGGGGACGCGGCCAAACAGAGGCAAAAGAGCTGGCGAATGCAGAGGAGATTGAAGCAAGAGAGAACACGCGAAAAAATAAAATTAAAGTGAGGAATTGACCGGTTTACCTGTCGGTGGCGGACGGTGGCAAGCCGCGTGTATATACACAGCTCTCCGTATGCGAATTCTCATATAGGGTGTCCACATTCTCTCGTCATTTCTTTCTTCTTTATTATTCAATTGGAACACGTTTATTTATTTATTTAGGCATTTTCGTTTTATTGATATGCGCAATGTAAATTTTTATTGAAATGTATAAGAATTCGTTGTCTCGTTTTTCTTTTTCACTTATTTTTTTTCTTTTTCTTCAGTCAGTTTTTGTTGCGGTCAATTTAAGTGGCGTAGAGTGATATGTATGCATGAGGTGGTGCATGGGTGTGTATATATCTTGAGTTTTTTGATGGGAGGAGTTTTGAAAGTTGATGTGTGTGTACGTATTGCAGTTGAGTCCCATATGTGATTTGGTTGTCGGGCGACCAAGTATATATATAGTGGATATGGTTAATTTCGCGCTACTGTGATTTCAAACTAGTCCGCGACTTTTATATATACATTTGTAGACGTGCATATATATAATCGTTGGCAATTTATTTTGCGTATTCATGTATGTGTACGCCCTGAGGTCTGTTGTCGGATTGCGTCCGCGTTCACAGCACTACTGTGATATTACCGGATCGTTAACTCCTGATCGTGCAAACTGTTCGAGGTAATGAACTGGTGCACACCAAGTCGCGAAATATTCGGTTGCTTTCATGGTTCCCTATGTTTATTACAAAGTGTCATCATGATCGAAAAAAAAAAAAACAAAAATTGATTTCACAACAGCAAATAATAAACAGAGAGGAATTTAAGCGAGTACGAGTCATCCGGTATTTGTATTCTTTCCAGTCGGTTAATTAAGCAACCAATGTAATTTTTTATTTATTCAATTATTTATTTATTTATTTATTTAAAATGCGATGAGGTTGTCTCATTTTGCGTTTTTTGAAAATTCGGACGAGATAAATATTTTTTTATTGGCATGTGATGATGTATAAAGAGAAACAAAAAATATCACCACCCGTATTCAAAATTTATCTCATATCTTTAATCCTTTAATTAAATATTTTTAAAATTCATTTTATTTCTGATTATACTGTAATATATGTATATATATAGTCAGGAAACCAATAATGTTTGAAGGATATTTGGCCGATATGGAAGTGAAGGGTCGAGGCTGTTCTGTTTGAATTACGCAGGCTATTTGCTTTTATTATTGATACTATATTTTACTCTATTTGAAATATATTGATAAAATCACATTGACAATAATGTTTATATATAAAAGGTGAAATATTAATAATTATAGATGAAAAAATTGCATATATTTTTCAAATATTTCTTCATTCGAAATATTATACTTTTCATTTTATTTATTATTCAATTAAAATTGGTGGAGTTTAACGGTATACATATATACATATAAGATATGATTGAGAGTTAAATGTGACAGTGCTGTGAGACTGCACAGGGGATTAATTAAATAGTTCCTTTGGTAGAAAATTTCGCGGACAAACTTTCTCATTATGCTGAATTGTTGATTCGCAGTTTGAGTTTCATCTCGTTTAGCTAACTGGACTTATTCTACAGTTATTGTATCCTCTTGTGGATTACTACCGTATGTATATATGTGTCCACATTCACATATGTATATATATATATATATATAATATACTGACTTTGATAAGCCCGATAAAAAGCTTATCGTATCGTTGTTAGAACTGAGTATATATACACGCACTCAAATAAAAGAAGAATTATTACAATAATAGTTTTTCAGTTTGCGTTTAATTATATGCTGAAAGATGATGTTTTTGCAGTATTACAGTTCAATTGAATACACGTTGAAGGTTAAAAGATTTATAAATAAAAAAGTAATTTTAAATACATTTCAATATGAAACTTAAATATTATTATTTTTTTATTCATTTATATATAAATTCCACTGTTTATATTTACTTTTACATGTATATTTGTCGTGCAATCCTATATCAACATTGGTATATATCTAATATTTACTATTTTATACTTTCCATTTTATTTATGTATCTCATACATTCACATACGTCAAATTAATTTTATTACAACAATTTTTCTCACAAATTTCCTTGCATTACAAAGCACCATTATATTCACTACTCATATTTCCTCCGTTCAACAATTGACGATCTTTATTATTCGCTGGTCGACCTCAGCAATTGCTTCCAGTAACACAAACTGCCATCACTAAAAAAAAACAAAAAAACTTTAATTAACACTTCCCATTTATTAATACTTATAATATACACGAGGGGTGATATTGTATTTCATATTTATTTGCGCAATTATAATTTATTTCAAATAACGATTGTTAATACAATAAAAATGTTAATTTACAAATACATACATACATACATACATATAAATATATATATATACATATGTATTTGAATCACCCGGCAGATTATTGCAGCAGGAGTGGTAATAGCATCTGGTACTCTCACGTAGAGAGAATATAATCTCACATGAGAAACAGAGAATGAATAATATCAAGGGCTTCATTTGCGTCTAGTGTAATCCCCAACAATGTCTTGAGGCGCCTACGTAGCTTTGCCATGGTAATAAGCGCTCCACATATAGTCCATTCTTATGCCACTGACCCACAAAGAGCGCATTTAGATTCCACTGTGGCGCAGCATCGTGCATCACACCGAGGCGTTATATTGTAATCTCTCTTCATACCTATACATATATATTTGTATGTTTATATATGTATACATTTGCTACTCTGACACTTGCTGCAATGCTTTGTCTTGTAAGGATCAACGCTATCTATTCATTCACCGTGTAACCAATGTAGCAATATATACAGCTGTATTATTATATATTCATGTTTCACTGCTCTTTTCACTGAATATTCCATTTTATGATGTGTATATAGAATTTTTTGATATCATTAAACATCATAGCGTGAAAAATTTAATTGAAATAAAATACAATAGATGTTTATCGCTAATGTTCAAACACATAAGTCACAGTCTTGGGGTCTCATCATCATCCTCCTCTAAAGCGTTAATTCACTGATGATAGATGTTCAACTGGGAGTTGATATATGACCTCGTAAAGACGTAATGGAGCGACACGCGATTCACGCGCTCAAGCGAATCGTTCGTCCTATCGGCGTCTTTCGTCACGCAATCCTCTGATCATGTTATATGTCCCTATATATACGCATGTACATATGTATATATATTGACATTTAAGTGTAAGAGAATACTCTCAGATTCATCATATATATGCATACAATTAAATTTTTCTCATGGGCCAATTACTTTAAAAATATTTTCGTTCATTTTTCGCGACTGTTTATTCTGACATTTTATTCCAGATAGAAGTAGTTTACTCAAAAAAATATTGTCGATAATTTTTCGTCTTCATTCTATTTATTATTTCTTATTTGTCCATGTTGTTATTTGGATATATATACACCATCGTCGTTTCAGTTAGAAAAAGAAAATGTGGGAATGACAGTGAGGATGTCAACGTATACCTGGTCCCTTGTATAGAAGAGGGTCGTGAAGTGTAAGAGAGTAGATTCCGGTGCTCGC